>JBCFYV010009882.1:0-127754 GCA_039000515.1 Timema cristinae | reverse complement strand
CTGTGTAGGATGGGGATATGCAGCTAAGACGCATCTCAAGAAGCTACAGACAGTTCAAAACCGAGTACTCAGGACGATAACTGGCGTAGACATGCGAACAAGGATTGACCAACTACACGTGATGACCCGAAACAAGACACTTGCTGAGCTCTTCCAGGAAATGAGAAACAACTTCTACGAAAAAGCAGGAAATCACGATAATCCCATTGTCAGAGCACTAGGGGACTACGATCCACATGAACAAAGGTCATACAAACGTCCAAGGCTGGAGTAGATCACTCACAACTTCACAATCAATTCCATCCTTCATCAAGTGCAATATAAACTAATCAAACATGTATTTTTTTCAGGTAATCATTCACAACCTCACAAATCAATTCCATCCTCCACTAGATATAAGTTCATCAATTCACTTTTTCACCCTCATTCCATGAGGATAAGGGCTAGCGAATGCTGCCTGTAACTCACAAAGCAATATAGCCCTTTCACAGGTGACCTAGCTTGGCGCTTCTGCCAAGGTGGATATCTTGTGTCGGGCTACAGACAACTCAAACCATGTATTTTTGTACAAACAATTCAAAGGTACCAATTCATGAAATAATTAAGTTCATGCAACGAGGATAAGGGTCTGTGAATACAACCTGTAACTCGCATATCAAATCAGCCAAAACTTCCCAATGCTTGTCAATGACTCTATTGGCAAGTGGGGAGGTTGGGGCAACAGGGGCAACCCACTTTAACCTAGTACTGCTGCTCCCAACATACAAACCTTCACCCACCAACTCCATTTTCCCTTCACAATCAACTTACACACTCACACATAAAGGTTATGATCTGTGACTACAGATCGGTACTTTAGGCAAAAAATAGCCGCCTACTTCCTCTGAAAGTCGCTTCTGACACTCATAGTTAGTAGTTTAAGGCAAACAAGGGAGCTGCTGTTTAACCTAGTAAATTGGGGTGGTACAGTAAAATTGTTTAAAACAAAAATTAAAGCAAAACAAAAGAGATCAATAAGAATAAATGTTACAAATCACAATAAGGATAACTAACAAAAAAGAAAGAAAATTAGAAAATGCCACCCCTGTGACTGTCCAAAACTAGGACTCCATCTTCTCCGACTCCTTGTCCTTGATGGCTGGCTGGTTGGTGAAGTTGATAGGAATAGTGCGCTCTCTCTCTAGGCCAGGGAGTGCCTGCGAGAGAACAAAGTAGATTAATATAGAGCAGAACACAAACAGACTGGGTGTCGGGCCTATTTCAAAGATATGAATAGGGACAAGTGTTATCACAAATGCAAAATTTACAAATATGTAGGATAAAGAGTGCACAGGAGGCCAAGAAATATGGGAGGAGCAGATAACAAATCGTATGCAGATGAAGTCAATTAAAGGAGAAAGAACAAGGCATATAACTAAATTGACCGGCCATGAGGTGTAAAACGCAATAAAATTGCATTAGAATGTAAAGTAGATCTGTATTTAGTAGGTTGATCAAAGTGAGTAAGGATTTTAATCAATGTTTATGATTAGATAAAACCCAACATGTCAGAAATAAAAATTTAATTTTCATTTGATAAGGGGTGGGTCAAGAAGCAAGAGCTTGAGGAGAAACAACTTCATCTAAATCTTGCTAACCTTGTTAAATAAGTATGGGGCATTTTTGGTAGGCCCAGTTTACTCTGAATTAAATGTGAAACAGAAACTCCATAAGCTAGTCCTTATTGCAATTGTACCCAGACACCTGTTAAAATTGTGTAGGTAAAATGACCTCAAGGCCCGAAGAAGCGTGCAAAGAACACAAGAAAAGATATAGGAAGATTCAGGTAGTAAACCCAATATATGGAAACATGATGATGGGCCAGTAACGGATCCAAGAGGAATCTACGATCAATTTTAGAGTGGTGATTACCCCAGGTCATGCTGTTCCTGTAAAGCAAGCTAAGCATTGTGCCAACTATTGAAAAAATATTCAAGACTACAATGTTTATTTATTAAGCTAATTTAGTATAATTTAAGTAAAATTACATAAATATATATAAAATTAATTGTAAAATATTAGTTAGTATACGTAACAAGCTTTATATTATACATTAATTAAATAGTTTGAGTTATGTTTAGGTATTCTAGTCACATGTATTATCATGTATTTGGCAAATACATTTAACCACTCTTTCAAATTTAAACATTTCAGCACTGATAAGAGGGGGGAGGGAGGGGGGGAGGGCGTATGACGACGAGGCTACTTTAATCCACGATAATTCTTGTTTTTCTTTAGTAGAAAGGATCGTGGCGTTTTAATAGTGTTCTTTTAGTTTTTGTTTTACACTAACGACTTATTAGTAACTGTGATTTTATTCAATTGTACGTCAAAGAGACCCAAAAGTCAGGAGTGGACTTAAACAATTTCAAGATAATTTAGAAGGTAAATTTAAAATAAAATATATTTTCATATAATTTACTTAATCAGTGGCGCACCCAGACATTTACTTTAGGGCAGGCATTCAATCTAGGCTGTAGAAAGAATTACATTTTGATGGAGAGAGCGGGTTTGGGGTTGCACAGCCCCCCAATCCCTGAAGGCCGAGAATATTTATGAATATTAAATGCTTTTAGAAATAATTTGGAGTAGTTTTATAGTAATTAAGAGATTTAAATAATGCAAATGGTATCGAGGCTATCATTGGTGTGCTTTTTTTCCAATTGTTAATTTTGTGTTTAATGGTGGACCTTTTGAATATTATGCTTAAGTCTGAAGCATGGCCTTAAAATGTAGCATATACATTCGACACATCTTCAATGTTAAATATTTTAGTTATACTTCATATTATTTAAATTTCTACTATAAATTATTTGTGGTCTTGGGGAAGGGGGAGTCAAATACCCTGTTTTCCCCTCTCCCCCTTGGGTGGACCACTGCTTAAAGCAAAAGTTAAGTGTAACTATCTTAGCAATAAACCAATGACGTAGTGATAGAGTATTAATAGTCCGAGATAATCTCACTTATGTTAGAGTTTACGCATCTAAATAGCTTCTGGAGCATAAATTCTCAAGTTGAGAGACTCGTTTGTTTCCAAGCAGCATTGTGTGAGATAAGTTATACTTTAATAAATAGTTTTAATCGCAACGTGAGATTGACAATCCACCTGATTCCCTCTCACCAAGATTTTATGGACGCTTGATCGATGTATCATTTCATTTTACTCTTATTATGATTGTTTTCTTTGAGTATTGCTAACTGTGTGCTTTTAATTGCACTAGGCTAGTTTAATAGAATCTGTCTCTCTTATGCATTCATAAATGTGCCCATACCACTCTTAGCCCCGACATTAATATTTACTTAAATTTCTAACCATGTAGATATCATTATCAGGTGCTGTAAACATTCCCTGTTAGGCTACTAATCCCCTCTTTCCTTACTTTTATTTGTACTCAAAGCAAGAAGTTAACTAAGCGTGAGAGGTAATGATAGTGTCTCCCTCTTTAACTGGGCCGTCACGAGCACGACAAACCGATAGTACTAAACTCTATCGGAATATATCTGTCCCTATCAGCCTGTGTACATCGTTAAGCCATGCACTTCAAAGGGGCCAAATTAATCTTGGTTCAGGCAACCAACATATTATTAGGTCAATTTTTTATTTTATTTTTATGTTATCTTTCTCTGCCTTCCAGAATGTACACAAATATGGGAAAACGACAGGAACATCACAAAGTGGAATGTTTTATCCAGTGCAGCCAAGTGGGATTCATAATGACCCCAGTCAGTCACGCTGGCACTGGGACATCTCTGCCAGTACTATCTACCCCCCCCCCCCCCCCAATTCTATCTCTCTCTCTCTCTATCTATCTATCTATATATATATATATATATATATATATATATATATATATATATATAATTCTTAGTAAAACATAGTTTTCATTTATTTTTGATTTAAACACGCATTGCCTAAAACACTGACTTTAAACCACAAGTATTGTGACTGATAAGTGTCCACTTGAAGTTTTCAAACAAGCTTTGAAAAAAAAAACTCTTGATAGCGTCCAAAGTGTAAAGCCGAAACCAACACTTGTGGTTTTATTGCTATGAGCAACAGCCAAGTTATTAAATATAAATCTGGTAACATATAAAATAGACTCTAGCTACATTAAAATCTACCAACTAATTTTTTTTAGAATCTTAATCCAGGGACGTTCATAGGAGTGTGCAAGCGGTGTGGCCACACAGGGCCCCGCAATTTTGGGATGGGGTAAGGGGGGCGCTTACTGAAGTGACAGAGGGAAGACAAGTTTATGTGGAAAATTTTTGCTGGTGCGTTCGTATAAAAGAATCCCTGTGTAAGCAAACTAGCAAATATTGTCAGAGCTTATAAAAAAATGTCATATGGTTTGATTTATTGAATGAATGAAGTGAGTTTTCCGTTTTTACTCGACCTGTTTGCATACGTTTGTCTTTCTGTGGTGGATATGTATCACGATAATTTTTGTACACATTAACCGATTTAATTCAAACTTGGCACAGTCGATTTTTGTACCTTTATACAGATCGGATTCATTGCGGAATAAAATCAAGTTAAGTGTTGGTGAAATATCAGCCCTTATTTGCATAAGAACATGGCTTTTATCATTAATTATTACATGTAAATTTAGCTTTTAGGGCATTTCCTGATACTTTAAGAAATTAAATATTTGTCTAAAAGTGCAAACTATTGTAAGCACACTAAACAAGTCCAAAGTTTTTAATTATTATTTGGTGGAGGGGGGAAGCAGATAAATAGATAATCTAAAAGCAATTTACCCAGGGTAGGCCTGGCTTGTATTTTTAAAAGCCATATAAAATAGCTCCTCCAACACTGATAATCTTCATTTCCTGATCTGTCCTTATCATATAGACCAATACCTTAGTTTTGGAGATATTTATACGAAGATTACGAAGACGACGACGGCAATGAATGGATCTCCGTCAACCTGTTAAGTGATGTAAAACTAATCCTTCATGTAGGGCGCTGACGTAACTGGCTGTAATCCACGAAATTGGTGGTGTAACTCTTACAATACACGTACACTTTCTTTGTGACGCCTTTATACCCTCGGAGCATATAATTTTATAAACTATTAAAGTGTCATGAATAAGTACTTGCTGCACCTCTTACCAATTAAAAAAGTTTAAGGGGCCAACTTTAGAAAAGTTTTTGCATCCAAGGTTAGTCTCTAAATATTGTATTTTAATTCTATAGCATTGAATAACTTCTTTATTCATAGAGAATCATCGCACTAATAAATAAACTTATTGAGTCAAAGTCACAATTATAGTAATTATTGTTGGTTAATGAATTATGCCTTATCCCGGAAAGTCTAAGTGTCACAAATTCAACTCCAAGCCAGGATCAAAAATTAGTTTAGATGAGTTGGCTTTTGACAAAAAAAAAAAATTATTCACGTGTAAACTAAAGCTTAATTGGGTTGTTAGCATCCTAGTAAACATTTTTTAATTCATTTAGATTATATTTGGAAGAAGATACAGGAATGTTGGATAGAAACATATAAAAGGAACAAACAAAATATGTATTTTACAATGAAAAGGAGAACACAGTTCCCACTTTACATTGATGCCATGGGACCAAGAGGTAATGGTTGCCTCTTGAAGAAAATCGATCGTTACCACCCAATGCTCAGATCTGGGTTTCATTATATTGGAACTCATCAGGAAACAGTGTGAATGGCACAACGCAATTTACTAAAAGAGGAAAACAAAAAAACAAAATGGAGTAAAAGGAAATTGGTAAGGAATGAGAGGAAACTTAAATGGGAGCATGTAAAAAGGAATACCATAAAAGATAAATACAGTAAATGGACATTGGATGCGAATATATTTAATATTTCTCTATAGAGAAAAACTTTTTTCGATTTATAAGGTAATTGTATAATGTTTGGAAGCAGGTACAGGAAAGGTGAATAGAAACATATAAAAGGAACTAACAAAATATGGCTTTTACAATGAGAAATAGAACATAGTTCACATTTTACATTTCGGCCATTGGATAAAGAGGTAATAATCTTTTAAAGGGATGCCTAACCACTCAGTTATGTGGTACGTGGTTATAATTGATCACCATTCTATCAAACCAGACAACTATGTACATATAGTTTTAAAACTTATAAGCCTCTCTTAAATCTACCCCCTTCTTATATGAAAAAAAAAACAATCTTAGAACCATCACAAGGGAGACTAAATGACTTTCCTAACGGCTTGAAAGAGGTCTATACGATACCAAAGAGTGATTTAAGTTTCGGTGTGGCTTTGGGATAGTTTTATCCAGTGACCGAGAAATTGTTAACACTATCACAGGCTTTGGAATGGGGTAAAGTTGCTTGTATAAGATATTCATATTTGTCTGCATCATCTAAATCCTGATCCTCGTCAATATTCTGAAACTGGTTCCAAAAACCCAACCAATATCGTAAATTTCCACTGAATTTACAGAATTCAATCTTTGGAAGACGATATTTACTCCTTAAATTGTGGTTAGTACTTACAGATGACTGAGCCTCCCTTTCATGTTCCTTTTTCAAAACAGCAACAGCATCGGAGACTGCAGCTGCTAAAACATGGAACTTACGTTTGTAGTCGTCCACTACCTCTACCTCATTGATCAGGTCTTCTTCGGTCGCCTCTGTCTCTATGAGGTGTAGGAAGATCTTCTGATCCAAACTGTGTAAGAGGTTAGCCTTTTCTTCCAGTAACGTATATCTCCTTGGATCACGATTATATCTATTTATTCCATCTCCAGCAACGCTTTTAGTGAATTTGTTGCTTTTGTAAAAGTTCTGCGATATACACCACGTTTCCTATTCAAACTGTTAATATCACTCACTTTCCCGAATAAGTCCTGTCACGGTCGCCAGATGTTATGTACAAAATTGATACGGGAAAATGAGTATGATTTATTCTTATTACAGGAAAATCAAAATATATAACATTAAATCTCAAAACTTCAAATGTAAATACAATCTAAAACTCTCAACATTAAAAATCTTAATCTAGTTTACAAAAGTCTCCAAGCCACAGAAAACAATATTTTCCAATGCCAACTTGAGTTCTGTCTCTAACAGGTATCAACAGTCGATATATATAACAATAGTACTTATACACTAATAAAATTAAAATTATACTAAAACAAAGTTTTGCTTCGTAAAGGGCTATAGGGATTGGTTACGGTCATTTGTTAATGTTTAATAATTACAATATAAATTAAAATAAAATAAATGTACACTTTTAGACATAATATATTGTTAAATAAATGCAAAATGAATTACAATAAAAATATAAAGATTATATATGTATTATATTTGTACATTTATTATCAATGATAATGTATGTGAGAAATATAAATGATGTTTGATTCAACAAACACTAAGATGATTTTGTTTCACATTTTTTTATACCAGAAAGAACAGAAAATGTTTTATTGCACAATTAAATTGTTGTAAAAGGCATAAAATGTTTCAGTGCTTTTTCTAAAGTTCTTTTTGATGGCTGGCGATAAAACTAAAATTAAAGGTGAATGTTAAAACGCTCCTCTCAAAGTTGTAAGCACAAGGGGTGTGGACAAACTCCCTCCTCCCCCCTTCAAGATCTCACATTTTGCACCGGACTTTAGATATGAGAAGGCATTTCCGTTGTGTTTAGTATTCACCAGTGATTTACCCTTTTACATACAATTTTTTAAGTTAAAAAATATATATAAAAAAACTTTATGGATTCCCTTGATGATCTCATTGACCCCTGGACAAACCTTGGGGACCCCTGTGGGTCCTTGGACCCCACTTTGAAACTCTCTGCGCTATTATATTATAAACAATATACCAACTTTTAATATTTGGCTCCAAACTTGACCAAAATGTGGACTTGAAATAGGTGTCTGCTAGTACCTTATGATATAGATTTTATTAGACCCTTAATCTACTTTTCTTGATTAAGTCGTTTTATGGACAGCTCGTTCATCCCACCAATAAGGTACGTTAGCGTGAAGTATCAGTTATCCCTTGTAATTGGTGACCTTAAAACGCTTTCGTTGAACCTTACTACAGATGTTCTGCTTCTGTAGCTTCTTACCTTCATTATTCCATACGACCTTAGCTACCTACTGATGTAGTAGCTCTAATGTCTGATTTTTATAGCAATATTCGCTTCACTCATTACCACCCGTCCAATGTTAGCTGCACTAATGGGAATGGGATGATTAAGGTAGTATTTAGTGAAAAATTAACCAAATTTTCGTAGAGGAAGAGTTGTACCGGTAAGCCATTTAGGATTAACCACCCACAATACACATACCGGGGATGTGAACCCCTATCTCACCATCAACGGCAAACCAGACTAAAAGAGTTTGAAGGTTAGTCCACGCTCCCTCTCTTTGTTCCACGCTACAAAGGGGACAAGTATATCGTAGGGAAGATGTACAGTACATATCTTTGGTTGAATCATTACTGATTAGAGAGTAAAGTCCCCATCTTACTGGAACTTAGCCCAATAAATATATCAGGTTATATAACTAACTAAATAGATTTCTGGCCGACAAGTAGGCCTACTCGAAAGTTCATGTATGGCAGAAGGTAGGTTCACCATTCAACCCTACCCTAAGAAACCACAATACAATCCCTGATTTGACATCAAATCTCCTTCAAATACATGTTCACATTATCTTCTCAATAACGTATCGGCGGGGTCTTATATCTTCAGGTTTCCCAAAAAAAGATTTTGTTCACCCGCCTGCTATTGGCCATCACTCGTAGTCCAGTGGGTGGGAAGATTAGTCAGTACTAATGTACCGTTGTCCAGGGAAAGCCCAATTGTACTAATCGTACATCCTTTCCGTGGTGGTCCGATGAGATGAGATGATGATTATAATGATGATGATAGTTAATATGATGGTGTGAAAACAGTAGAAACTCCTAACGTATCATAATCGTAACCAACCAGAGTCCAGACCCTGATGGTTTCAAATGAGAATCGAACCTGAAGTCCCTAAGTTGGTAGGCAGGTGCGCTGACCACTACACCAAGGGAACGGTTGTATAATTGAAAGTACAATATTATCGTAAAAAGTAATATGATTAATTTATAAAGTTTCACAGATATTTAAAATCAACATTAAAATATACAAGATGAAGAATTTAAGTTGAGACCCCAGGATATCCCGTAAAAGAAGCATAATAGAAAAAAATAAATGTTCCAAGTAAATTTTTTTTTTCAGGTGGGAAGAGAACCGCCCAAGATATTTTTTTATTTTTTGGCTCTCTTCAAGGTTATTTCAAGGTCAATTTGGTTTTTTATAATAAAAAATATCATTTTAATGGTATTTTACAATAAACAAACAACTTTTGCCTCAAACTTTTTTATTTGACATTAATTTTTGATGATATTTTAGCATGTATTTTTATAGAAAATTGTATTCAAGATTTTCTTACATTATGTTATTCTTTATTGCGTTAGATGCAACATTATTTATAAAATTATTTTAATAAATGTTCAAAATGATGACCATTAACTTCGATAAACTTTTCAATTCGCTTTATAAAAGATTGATGAGCACTTAAGGGTAGTGAGAAAAATTAGTTGTAAACAAACACGAGAGTGTTTTAATCTAGTGTATTCAAAACAAAGCAAACTCACAAATAAGGTACGGAACACTTTCGTTCTACACTTGTCTTTTCTTTGTGCAATTTGTAGCTGATTTATTTAGAATACTTATCTGTTGCAGAAAAAATTGAAATGATTTTCATCTATGCTGTATCTAGACGAATCGTCGATGAAGCTATAATTTATTTGTACGGTCAACTATTCCTTGAGAGAAATACCCCATCGCTTGCATACTTTGTTCGTGTAGTAAAACGGTTTTCATAATATGGAAGTGTGCAGCCGAACAAGAGAGAACGCCAAAAAAAACTGTTACTGATGAAACTAATGAAATCTTAGTGTTGTTATCTGCAGTCGGCCACGATCCTTATGTAAGTCCTTGACAAATTTACCGCGCTTCAGGAGTATCTCAGATAAGTGTTCTTAGACTACTAACGTATCATAAATTACACCCATAACCTGTATCTTTACACAAAGATCTTCATGGAAATCACTTTGAAAATAGAGTGAGGTTTAAGTCAATGGGCACAATAACAATTATTAATTAACAATAACTTTTTCCTTTATGTATTATTTTTCCGATTAATTGGTTTTAACAATCCCAGGGAAGTTAATAGGAACAACATGCACTGTTGGTCTGTCGAAAATCCACTATGGATACGAGAGGATAAACATCTACGCTCTTGGTCTGTGAGCGTCTCTTGTGGAATTGTTGGTAACAAATTAATAGGGCTGTTCCTCACTGACGGTACTTTGAATGGAGATAACTATCTAAGCTTTCTGAATGATCCACTACCACAAATATTAGATGAAGTAAATTTGGTAGTCATACTTAACATGTGGTTTCAGTATGATGGTTGCTCGGTGCATTTTTCACGTACTGCAAGACAAATATTAGATCGGGACTACATTGGATGTTGTATTGGACGTGGTGGTCCGGTTTCATGGCCAGCTATATCACCAGACTTAACATCTATGGATTGGTTCATGGAGCTACCTTGAACACAAAGTGTATCAAGCACTACCAACCACCCCAGAAATCATAAAGGAGCGCATTAGAAATGATCGCAGAGAAATTGATAGAAAGACTTTACTACGTGCTTATCAAACTTGTATAAAACGAAATAAAAATGTATCAAGATTAATGGTCATAGCTTTGAATGTTTATTAAAGTAATTTTATAAATGATATTACATTTAACGTAATAAAGTGTAACATCACGTAATAAAAAGTTCAATAAAAATGTTCTAGAAAAATTGTTTAAATATCTTGAAGAACTGATGTCAAATAAAGAAAAATCATACAAAAGTAGCTTAATTTATGTGTATATGAAAGTGCTGTTAAAAAATTACAGATTTCCATTAAAACAAAAGTAGGCCCTGAAATTAACTTGAAGACGTTCGCTAAATTAAAACTAGCTAGTAATGTTCTCTTTCCCCCCTGAAAAACAAAAAAACTCCTGTTTGAAACAATTTTTTCTAAAATGTTTCATTTTCGTGATATTCTGGATTCTCAACTTAAATGCCTCACACAGTATAATCTATTTGGATTCAATAACAGCTCTGATCCCGAGTGTGTGTGTGTAATTAAAGTCAAATTTATACATTCTATAGTGAAATACTTATATATTATGGCTAAGTGTGTAAAGTTAATTTATCATAGCATTTTATATAAATTAAATTAAAACATTAAAACCAATTTATTATTTTAATTAAAGCATGGCATGTTTTTAACGTCTAAAAGCTTCATATCATTTATTTATTTGTGAGATTTGTAGTACAAAAAAAAACGTATTTTTATTTAAATGGTTTTTTCCTTATTGTGTTATTAGTATTATTCCACAACACATGCCCACATACTTTACGAAGCGAGGGCATGGTAACAACGACCACGTCATACACGCGGAGGAATACTGCGTTTTCGTAGACATTTAATGATCGTAAACTTCGAGAGTTTTTTCATACTTTTTCTTGTTTCTTTTAGTATTGTGATTGATTTAGTGGATGTTTATAGTTTGTGAGTCTGCGAAATCACCCTTGCAGCCATGCATTGTACTCGAGAAAAATAGTTAAAGAAAATGAAATCAAAAGGCATAGGTTTTTGGAAGATATTTCCATTTATGGCTTGAATTTTATTTTATTGCTCCGTTGCCGCTAGCAATTGATTTTTTTTTATTTTTTTTTTTACTTTTACCGAACTAATAAACATGTTCTTTGACATTTCAGTGCTGTTCTGAAGTGGGCAAGATCATAAGTTGTGTTTCGTCCCACTTCTAAAGGCCATTTGATCGAATCCCTCTTTTGAACATTAAGTAAATGTTTGATGATTGTAAATTACGTTAGCCACCGTCAAATTATTTCCAGCTGTTAACCATTCTTGAATAAAACCACAACTATAAATGAATTATTTCTTTATTAAGGCATTTTGTATATAGGCTATTAAAACAAGTTTAAATATTAACATACTAGCTCTTTTCTAGCACAGATGATGGGGACTATTTTCAGGCTCTGAAATGGTGCAATGCAATGTCTTCCACATATCCTTAATCTTTGTGGTTTCCTAATTCTCTCTCAGGCTGAATTCTTGTACATTTCTTTAAAATTTCCTCTCCCTATCTTTTTACTTAAATTAGTTAGTTATACAGTTAGATTGTTATTTAATTGTATCTTCCCTCGTATTGTTAGACATGCTGGATACGTCGTCTAGACGGGTTTGCCGGTCATGAGGAGGTTTGCATTTGAATCCCGGCCACGTGTATCAAGAATGTTTGTACAATGTTTTTTAACTTTCTTTCCACAAAAGTGCGGCTACCAATTCCTATACAATTATACATTTTAAATCAATACCTCATTAGTGTAAATGTGCGGAAAGCTCGGATAAGTATTAAGACGTGGCTCACGCACACAAATAAACTTTAACCTTATGAACTAAAAAAGGTTAACTGGCAAGTTTAACTATCTAAGGTTTCAGCGAACATTATTAAATGCTACAAAAGTATAATAGAGAATACTTTGCTAATGTTTCCAATGCGTTTTCCTTTATTCCACAATATAGTTTTAGATAAACATTTGAGAAAAAACTCACCGAAAGCCAGGATTTAATTTCTACAGGATGTAATGCAAATTAGACACTTTCTATCCTCCCTTCAGGCAACTTGGCTAAATTTTCTAAGAGCTTGAGCATCCTAAGTTATATAAAAGTCGTAGCTATAAAGTATTGGCATTGTTGGGTATTTTTTGGTGGTCTAGGGGTAAGGTGTGTTTATAAACCAAGCAATTTTATAAAGCAGTATTAAAATGATCAATAATCTATTAAAATTAATATTTTGCAAAAATGTTTGTTCATACTACATTACTTAAATATCAGGTGACCTGGCGGTCTAGGGGTAAGGGGTCGTACTTCTGTGCTGGGGGTCCGGGGTTCAATCCTCGGTCCCTGCAGAGATTTATCTGATTACCAAACCCTTCCTTCACCTCTGACAAGACGTGTATTAATCACAACTTGTGAATGTGTGAAACGACAGGCCTCCACCGTGGTTCGGATTCCACGTTGAGCTGTAGGTCCTCCATTTCATCTCACAATCACCCTACCATTACACATTAGCTTAAGTGCGTGTAGCCCGAACGGGTAGTAAGACGCGGTGCTAATTATAATAAAATCAATTACTGTGATACTTTATCGGCAAAGTCATGAAATAAATAAAAGTAGTAGAATATATTTAGGGAACAACTAGCTTCATTTAAAAGTAATATAGCTCACTATATTTAAATCAGGACTGAAAACCTTGGCAAATGGTGGTAAAGTAAGGGAAGATCTTGATGGTAGACCTAAATAATTAGCTTCATCTAACGGTAAGGTAGTGGTAATATTGAAGGAGAGTTTGAATAACTAGCCTAATTTGAAGGTCAAAAAGGGCTTTAGGCCAAATGGACCCAAGAAATGTGTGCAAGGGACTGGAAGTGAGTCTTAAAAACTGTCTACACCTGACGGCCAAGTAAAGAAAAATATATGAGGTGTCTGAGTAACCAGATGCATATAAGGGTCAAGAAATGCAAGAGAGGAAAGCACGTCTCAAGAACTAGCTGTATGAGGTCATCAAGTAAGAAGAGTTACTGTAGTGGGAAATATATAGATAGCTGCATCTAAAAGTTAACTAGTGAAAAAGATTGAAGGTTAGATAAAAAAAACTAGCTGCATCTAAATTTCATGCACTGTACAGGATGAAAGTCTATCTTGAAAAAATACCTGCATATAATGCTATATTACTAATGAACATATTGAGGTTGGGTCTGAAAGTCGGTTTTCATCTTAAGATAGCTATCCAATGATTGAATAAAAGTCTTAGCAGAATTATAGTGGGGCAGGATAAATGCTCATCAATTTACTTAAAGGTCTATCACAAATCCAATAAATTAAAAAGAAATAGTAATATTTTAATATCACTAATTAACTAAATAAAGTTTTTCGGGGATAGTTATAGTAAAAGGTTTTATCACCACAACTTACTTCAAGTTCAGATTTTATAAACATATAATAAATAACAGGAAAAATAATAATAGTTATCTGACATAATGCGGATGTCGCACTTAAGAAGAACGTGAAAATGGTTTATCTATTTGTATACCTGTCAACATTGAGGGCTATGATTTCTCATATCTATATAAATATCATAAGTTAATTAAGTTAATTAATCCACTATCGAAAAAGGTCTAGTAGTTATTAATTTACACTTAATCTGATATCAATTATATTATTATTTTTACTACATAATACCCATTGTAACAGTTAAAACTTTTTGGCAACAATAAATAATTAAATAGATACAGAATTAATTGAATTATGTAAGGATTTTGTCATTACCAATAATTTGAAATTGTACATTATTCTAACAAAAGTGTTTTAATACACACAAAATAGACTGGACGCTATTTTCCCATTTTATGGAACACAAGCCTTTAAAACTATTCCGTTGTACACTCCAGTATGCAAGAACGACGCTAATCATGACATAAGAACCAGTCAAACACAAGTATAGTTGAAGAAAAGTCCAAGTCAAGTCTATCAAATGCAGCGGTGCAGGAACTAGGGGGTACGGGGGTAAATTTTACCCCCTCAAGAAATGGAGGGGGGTATAAAGTATCATTTTTACCCCTTCGCTCTCAAACAAATATAATAAAACTTTTAGATACTAGAAAGATCTTGTTGAGGCAAGATACACAGTTCACTCTAAGGTAACATAATAAAATTAAAATATAATCCTGTTTCGAGTGGTTTTATTGGTAAGTCCTGACCTATCGTAGGTACTGCTTAGTGCTTGGGACAGCAATCACCAGTCTCCAACACGCCCTTCTGCTAGGCGCGACAGTGCGAATATAGGGCAAAGGTATTTGGAAACGTACTTTAATTTTGTTGTTTTTAATCATTTTGAGTTGAGCAGCATCAAATATATTTTTTATTAATTAGTTTTGTGTGTATTCATTCTAATGTTTGGCATGCCCATAATTAATGAGAAAAAAACACATTTGGACTGTTAAATATTACATTTTATTGGTCTTTTTTAAATCTAAAAAATGTTATTCCCTATAAGAGCCCATGATTATATTTACCCTCCCAAATAAAAACGTTCCTGCGCCACTGATCAAATGCCTTGCTAGAATGGCTGGCTAGTAGTCAAGTGATAAACTCTCACACAGAGCTAACACACTCCAGTGAGAAATTAAATTCTTTACATCCACTGCCTTCTATAGGGACAATTTTGCTTTGAAATTAACATCACCAATTATAAACGAACAAAGACTTGTAAAAATGGTGAAAAACACGGTTTTTATGGTGGAAAAGCGAATCTATTTATTGGAACAGATCGAGAATCATACAATTATAAAAAATGTAAAGATGAATTTCAGACTGTTACAGCCATGCGAAGAAAGTAGCGTTAAAATAAATAACCAGGAATATTTTAACTCTACCGGTAGTTCCCAAAAGGTGGGTGGATGGATCAGTAGACTATATAATATCAAAGGCCTTTCATTTTAATCTGTTATATTATAATGATGTTTGAGTAGTTAGTTTTTTTTAAATCTAGATAATCGAGGCCTGCCTTATTTTGTCGCGAAAACAAAGCAATACAAAAATACGTATTGTTGATGCACATTAACTTCAGCCGTACTTAGGGCATCGTTCAAACATACGACCCTCCGTTTACTCTGAAAGGTAGCACATTGGCTTTGATTACACCATGACCTTAGCTTTTAAATTATGCCTTAATGGAATAGTGCAAGGTGAGCCTAAATTTTCTTCGTGTAAACGTGTGGCGAGAATTCTTTCGATGCTCGATAATGTCCGAACAAATTGTCTGGATGCTCGTTCGGTTGGTCTAACTCTAAGCGACGAAAGAGCGCGCGAACAGTTATGTGGAGCATTCATCGGGTTCAGACGCGCTCGCTAGACTGAGAGGTTTCTATCAAAGGATTATTTTGTTCGGTGCGAGCAGTGGTGTATTCTCCGGGTATGCTAGTCCTGCGCCACATACCCATAATGATATGGACTAATGTTTTTAAATTCAATGTTGTTTGTGTTAACTGTGTAAATATTAATGTTTAAATTGTTAATATACATACTGGTAATAAATTATTAATTTAAAACCTATTTTGGTTCATTTTCTAAGAATACTGTGTTTTAAGTAATTATTCTTCCAAAAGGCTCTACTCAACACAATAGGAAACCCAGGGCCTGCTGCAAGTTGTATTTGTAAACAAAATTAGTTACAGGTTCATATTGTTTACACTGTCATCATACAAACTGGTCGATAAGCTGTAAAAAATATCTCGAAGGCTAGATGAGACATGTAGCCGACAGGGTTTGGAACAACTGGTTGACAAGTTCATGCTTAGGTGGACAAAGTGACAGCAAACTGGCCGACCAATTGGGGCTCCAGCTAACTGATCGACAGCACACTGGTCAACATGTGTGTAAAAAGTGGTCGACAGACAAGTGACTGTCATGCAAAAGCAGTGTCGATCACATGGTCGATGTGAGTAGGACCATGTGATAAAGAGCCAATTGGTCAATAAAAAGTATACAAATATTTGGAATGATTGGTGGGTTAATTATCTGACCCTAGTATGACCTACTGGTCGACTAGCTCATGCATACGAGGACAAAGTGATATACACACGAATAGTTGACCAATTTGGGTGCATAAAACTAATCTACAATAAACTGGTCGATACGTGTGAACAAAGTGATCGACAGACAAGTAATCTACACGAAGGAGTACTTATACCAAGTTGTTGATAAGGGTAGGACCATGTGCTAGACGACCAACTGATCGACAAAATATTAACAAACATTTGATAGACAAGGTAACTAGTGGCCATCGATTCGTCGAAAAATACGTACATAGAACCACAAAGTGATAGACTGCCAACTGGTCGACAAAAAAAAACTAGCAGACAAACGTTGAGGTGGATCCATATAATAGTGGACCACAAGTTAATACATAGCGAATAAAGAACTCGCTAAACCAAAAGCTAGGTGTTATATTTTTGTATCCAGGTGTTCTTTTTCCACTATATATTTAGTTACATTACAGTGAACGTCTGTCATCCGTTAATAATAACAATGCCAATCGAATAAAATAGTGCGCTTTACTTAACATTAAATAAACAATGTCCCTACTGTTTAATGTACAAATAAAAATAATTAAATGTTGGTAAATACACCAATCATATACATAATATACAGTGAAAATGTTAATCAAATTATTGTAAAATAATAGCAGAAAAGGTATGTTCTCTAAGAAGAAAATACAAGGAATTAATACAAATATTAAAGTTATTATTTTTATTACGATAAAATAATCAACAAAAATATACACAATTCTCTAACCACATTACTCACAAGTAGCCTTATTAACGTTGTTATCTCCTGATTAAATATTACTTTATTTGGAAAGATTCTCACCTGGATTATTTTTTAATTGAATGTATTTAGAATCTATTTGAGAATATCAGAAGGTGTGAACTACATCTAGAAGAGGGCTAATTTATTCCAAGAAGGGCAATCACCCCTCTCCACACTCCACTTATCGTTTATTCTGTCCCTAATTTGAAGTGGTCCTTTCACCCTTTTTTGAAACTATACTCTTTTAAAAGATATTTAGAATAGTCCCCCCTACAAATTATTTAGAACTTTGGATGTTCCTAGAACCTATTTTGAGTAGCGTCCTTTGGAAATTTTTTAAAAGTTGGATACCTCCAGAAGCTATTTTTAATAGTCCTCAACCAAATTACTTTTTTAAATTTAGATCTCCTGAAAGCTATTTGAAGGGGTTCTCCTCCAAAAATGTTTAAAATTTAGGTGCTTCTAGAAGATATTTAAACTGCTCCTAGCTTGAATTTTTTTCGAAAATTAGATGCCTCTAGAAACTTTGAAGTGGTCTTCTCTGGAAAACGTTTGATAATTGAATGTATATAGAAGTTATTTTGAGGTTAATGCAAGATCTTTCAGCTTCATATTCTATTGTATCAGAGGATTTAAAATATATTTAGGGGGTGGGATTTATATTCCAGCTGAGATTATTTTCAGGGGAACGAGGCCCCTCTTGCTCCCACCCCACTCGGTTCTACCACCATAGATTGCAGTACTACACACATTTATTAGATGAGTCCATGCATTAAAAAAAATGCTGACCAACTCCTGTTGGGAGACTTTATCACGATCCATCATAGACAGGACCTTTCTCTCCTCACTAAAAACGAGGGTACATCTATGATATTACTCTACATTCTCAACGTAAGAAATTAAGGTCTGGATCAAAAGGCCATTATTGCACGTGTGATGTGTGATCAACTACAAGTGGAGATTAGACAAGGTAAACAGTAGTATTCATAGGCCTATACATTTTTAAAGAAGTTGCTTCACCCAGTGGTGGTGGAACTTTATTTGTGTAGGAGTGTATACAATTTTTTTAAAGGAACTTTCTTCCAATTAATAAGAGATCTGGGGACTCAACAACTTATGTTTTGTGAAAATTGAATACCCTTAGAATCCATTTTGAAAGGTCCTTGTCCAGTAATATTTTGAAAATTAGACTCCTTCCAAGATATTTGGAGTGATCCTCCTCTAGAACTGTTTTGAGATTTGGATACCCTAAACGCTAATTATAGATTTCCTTACCTATAATATTTTTAATTTAATTTTTCCAGAATATATTTAAAGTGGTTTTCCCCATGGCAAATGTTTAAATGTGTATGCCCAAAAAACTATTTATAGTGGTCCTCTCCTTTAAATTCTCAAATGATGGCAAATTTTCAAGAACATTTCCCGGGATTTTTCCCAATTTTACTGGTGAGTGGCCACCCTTAAAATATTACTTGTGGTATATCCCTCACAATTAACTATAAATAACACTCATATCACCTACTGACAAAATATTACTTTAGCTCTATCTCTCACAATTCATTACAAGTAACATACTTAATTCACGTCCTAACAAAATATTACTTTGGATATATACCTCGCAATTAATTACAAGTAACATTGTTAAATCACTTATTGACAAAATATTACTTGATATAAGCTAATATATCTGTTGCCAGCAGCAGTGTGTTGTTTTAATCTCAAACAAGTTCAAGATACCTATTTAGAGCCAAATCGTCAAAGCCATTTTTTCCTCCAAGTTTTTTAAAAAGCACTCATCGATAAACTAGCCACAAATGACAATGTATTAAAAAAAACAAGTAAACTTGTAAAATGTTATTTTTCATGTTAGACATTCCCAAGATACCAATTTGGAACTGAATCATCGATTCTCTTTTTAAAATATTTCAAGTTTTTGAAAAATCACTCATCACACTTCAAAATTTTACTGAACAAAAACCAAATAGCCTCTAAGTTGTTATTTGTGAGATAAATTACTCCCTAGGTTTGCATTTTAATCAGAATCTTTAGATCCAGTTTTGAAAAAAAAAATGCATTAAAAAATCTCTCATTTGTAAACTATCCTTAATTTGAAGGCTAAGGTCAAAATAAAATAAACGTGTTGAGATATTTCCCTATAACTTATAGATATCAAGGTTGAAAAAATCAATCAAACCGTTTCCGATCCGTGGCCAGGGACGGGTTGACAGATAGAATTGGGGACAAACAGAATTGTGAAAACTAGTTTTTTGAGTTCAAGTTTATAAAAAAAGTAAAAATTCATCAATAGCTTGAAATAAATTTTATTTCAAGATTACAATATTTTATCTTGATATTAGTAAGTAAAAGAGTGATTACCCTGGTATGTGTTTGGACACTACTCAGTAACAAGAAAACTGCTCACTGAGGGCTAACATTGTATCACCACTCTCTAACACCAACACTTGCTTAGTGAGGAAGTAGACTTGATACTTCCTAGTTTATAAACTAAACATTTTAATATTACAAAGTTTATACTATGCTTGGTAACCTTGGATACTAACACTTGAACTAAGACGCTTTAGCTTTTACTCTTTGAAACACATTTATTGTATGTTAGTATTTTAAAAAATATATTACTAATCTAGACACCTACTACATTATTCCTGTTCCATTCTATCTTGGTCCATCAAATTTACCCTTTTGTTAAACCAGTGGTGTGCCTAGACATTTCCATCAGGGGGGCCACTAGGATTTTACCAAGCTCCCTCCCATATCATCGTCTGATTTTAAAAAAAATAAGATGTCTCTAAAAGCTATATGGAGCTTCCAACCCCCAGATAAAAAAATGGATGCCTCTCTCATTTATTTGGAGTTATCCTTATATGGATTTATTTTAATTAGATGCTTCTAGAATCTATAGGCTAGCTTCATTAATATTTTCAATTGTATTAGGAGTTCAATGTGTTCTTCTCCCAACAAATAGTTAATTTTTACGAGTTGTTTTGAGGTAATGCATTGCTTACCATCACAATTGTCACAAAAATAAACCAGAGTAAATTCAAGCCCATTTCTTATTTCCTTTTCTAGTTTATAGTGACTTAACGTACATGATTTGGAGTGTTCATCTAATCTAATTATCTGTTTAGAAAAAGGCATTAAATCAATAATTCGGTGACCCGTAGTGGAAGAATCCCGTGTTCTTTCAACATTTCTATATTTTCTATGAAAAGGGGTGGTAAGGTATTTTCATTACTATATTCATATTTTGAAATAGTGTTTTCACTAACGAGTGAAGGATGTTCCACATTCGGTG
The DNA here is from genome assembly GCA_039000515.1 of Timema cristinae. NCBI lineage: Eukaryota > Metazoa > Arthropoda > Insecta > Phasmatodea > Timematidae > Timema > Timema cristinae. Next base: position 106,898 of record JBCFYV010009882.1, on the reverse strand, counting down.
GTAAATCCTCCAATTCGTCATCTTCATCAAAAAATTTTACATATTTATTTATTTATTTATTACAGAACGTCTTACCATTCATCTAAGCTATTCACATTTAGTTATTATAATAGGGTAAGAGTGAGTAAAGTAGAATAGAGAAGAAATGTACCGAGTTTGTGTGGAGGAAGCGTGGGAAACTGTTACTAAAAGAAACTTTGGTAGATTACACCAAGTCGAAATTCAAACCTTGACCTCCCACTCACTAACAAACCAGAAAAACGTGTAATTTACTCGGCATGTATACTGATTAGGGCTTATAATCACTAACCCATAACTTATAAATTATATTATAATACAATCAACACCTTATATTTTGTGTATATCTAAGGACTATTTTAAACTTTAGGTAGCCAACACACTCGATTACAAAAACTTACCATCATTTCCGTTTTGAACCAATTAAACGCGGCCACATTTCATGTACAAGACTGTACTTTTTTTTTACAATTTATTTATCAACATAAATATATTTGGCACATTTTTGGCATATTCGAAGAATTTTTTTTAGAAGATAAACAAATAAAATACGCCTAAATATACTTTAACAAACACAAAATACAAATATTAGTTGTAATATTTTCTAACTACAGTTACCTTTTAAGTGATTCAAATTTGTTTCCAGTTAATTATGATTCTTCTTTCTGGATTCACCATCACTTTAAATCTCTGGATCGTTTTCTTCTTTTGCATACTTTACTTGGAAATGAACGAGGCTTAGACATTTTGTACACAGTAAAATTCACATAAAAGTTGATTAATATCAAGGCCATAGTCGGGAAATTTTATGAACAATATATATTGCTTTGTTTATGGTTTAAACAATACCAAAATTAATGTACAAGTTCAAATTAGGGGCTTGTGTTACCATAAAAACCACTTCAGAGAGCATCCAGAGGTGTTTAATAATTATAATTTTTGCTAGCCTTCAGCAGCTATGGTGTTAGGCTTCCATAAACTATACTTCAGAGAGCTTCTAGAGGTGTTTAATATTTTGATTTTTTTCTAGCCTATATCAGTTATGGTGTTATGTTGCCATAAAAAATGCTTCTAGAGGAGTTTAATACTTAGAATTTGTCCTAGCCTCCATCAATTGGGGGATGGGCCACCCCCTGAAATTATTTGCTGGCTACGGCCTTGATTAATATAATTATATTTATGCCAGTTAAATGGTAGCCTACGCTCAAACTAAAATATAAAACTAAACAATGTCAAAGGATACTGGTAACAATAGACTGTACAGCTTTCACACATTAAATAGCTAACAGGCAAGAACAGTATAAAATATCATAATATTACTCTTGGTATGGTTTTGTACCTCAATACTTTTCTCAGCTGGTTTTGAAAAGTTTGCTAATGATCTTCATCCCCCTCATATCTCCCCGCCCGCCCGCCGCTGTCAATCAAAACACAAGCGGTCACTCCACCTGTGTTTGGTTCTCAACGGTACGGCCCGGTTTGGCTGTATTTATTTCTGTGAAAATCACATAATTTCGTGCAATTTCTTATCCAGTTTTTAAAATATGATAGTAACGATTGTATGAAAAATGTCAAACGAACCAGTATTTATTGCTAAATAAGGAGAGTTAAATTTAATTTCAAAATACAAAGTAGTTTTCTAATAGGAAATTTATTTGTAAAAGAATGAGAAAGTCTGCCGCCGATTCAATTTCATTATTTATTAAATAAAAATTAATATCTTGGAAAATATGGTACAGACCGTACCTAAAATATGTTTACCATAAAGTGCTATACTATCAGTACATCCACAAAAAAAAAAAATTAAGGTTTTTGCTTGTATTTCTTAATACTTGGATACGAATTAGTATTATTAAGTTAAATTAAGCATTATAACTTTTTAAACAAAAAATACATAACAATTTTGCTCTATTATTACTTATTTTAATATTTTTATTCTATTAAAAAGGCTCACTACCATAAAAATAAGAAAATAAAATAAAATATTTTCACTCTTGCACAGCCTTAATATCATCTAGGTATATTGAATGTGTTTTTTTTTTATCAGCATCTTTCCATACTCCCTTCATGCAAATTCTCGTGTAGACCTACCCACCACATAATGTCTTGCGGATAGAGTGTTGAGGCGGTGTATCGAGTTGTAAGAACAACCCAATCAACGTTGCTTTGTAGTGACCCTCGTTTCATAAACATTGCAATGGTGTGAAGTGGAGTGTTTCCAAGGTAGGTAGAGCTTGTTAAAACTGTGCATGTGACAACTCACTTCCCATTTGAGAAAGCATGCATAGGCTCTGCTAAATAAACCCAACATTGGAACGTATTTATATAGATAACAGCCAATGATTGTTCTAATAAGGGAGGAGAATATCTCACAGTTACAGTTTCGACCAACTCTGCCTACCCTGGCAACACTCCACGCCAAGCCACTGGAACCTCGCCTCTGATGGCTTATATAAAACATACACCCCCTTTCTAACCCAAGATCAAAGGAAATACGCCAAGTGGAAAATATGACCCCTCATTAGCAAACCAACTTGAGACGGTAGTCGTATGCATTTAAATCAAATGCGTGTAGGGAAAACAGGTGTTAAAATATTCACCATTTTCATACGTGTATTTTTCTAACAATAAAAACATTACCACATAATTCAGTTTCTTCAATATTTTAAAATAATCTTATTTTATATAGACTAACAACTCAAAAAACAAATAAATGTTCGGCGATTTCTTTAACAGAAAGCAACTAAAACACAAATTTAAAAACTTCTTTATCTTTATTTTGCGGGGTGGAGAAAAATGAATGCCAGTAATATTAATAGTCGACACCTTCCATTTGTATGCACCTACAATAATATCTATGTATATGTTCAAGCCTGCATTGCCAGTAGTGTGGTTGTTGGGGGAACTTAGTCGTTAGCACTTTCTCTGTGTGTGTGTGTGTGTGTGTGTTTTAGCAGGGTGTCATTAAGGGTCCTTAACCCTTACATCATTTCCCCGCAGGAGGGTATGGGTTCTGCATGTAAATACACTTCCGTATTACATGAAAGAGGTAGGCTCCCAAGTGGGACAGGTCTTCTGGTAGCGACATTGACGAACTGTAGTGCCCCTTACACCCCCCTTCACTTACCATCCTTAGTACAGACCGACACAGTTGGGTGACATTTTTAGTTCAAAAAATCATTTCTGGACAGACATTCAATATAAGAGTGAAATATTGTACACCAAATATTTTCATTTATCAAATTAATGGAAAGTCTCATGGGCCCTTTGAAAATAAACAAATATATCTACATGTGTGTGCTTGTGTATACACGAGTACTAAACTAGATTTACCAAAATAACAAAGTAATGTGATAGAAATTGATCGAATTTAAGTAAAGTAATAATATGATAAAAATGCTCTATTTTAACAATCGTCTTGGATTAAAGTTATTTGAGTTATTCTTCTAAGAAAACTGAGTAATTTATTTTGTTTAAAATATCACAACACACATTTTACCTATTTAATAATTATATTTTATAGTAAATAATGTAAAATACGATTTTTTAGTTTATTATTTTTGTAACCTTTTAATATATGCATTTTTATAATATAGAGCTATCAATCCTAATATGACATTATCAATATTTTAAACAATATTTACGAAAAATTATAGATAGAGGTCTTATTTACATGAAAATATACATTAAATATAAATTTTAACTAAACTTGTTTTGGATTTAAATTTAAGTTCCTTCCTCCATATAAAATATCTTAGGCAAATTTCATCTTGGGATATGAGCCGTTATTGCGTTTCACCTTTGAGAATAAAACGGGTCAGAGATGTTTACTGCAGAAATGTGAGAGCTACTTATTATCTCCTTGTTAATTTATATTTTCCTTGCAGAAAACACGAGGTGCCATTAAACATCTAAACTTTACTGACCCTTCTTATGGTGAACACTCCGTTGCCTAAAAAACTAATTCCATTTCTACAAAAAAAAATAGCGATTGTTTTCATGTCAGTTATGTAGTATTTTCCTTACAAATTGCTTTATAAATTATCATAAAACAGAAACATGTGACGCCTTATCATAATTTTAATTAATCACTCTTAATGATACTTTGTAAATATTTACACTTCTTAGTATCCTATGTTTTTGCACTAAACTCTAAAGTTTCTTGTTTCGGGCGTTAATGCAATTTATAAAAACAAAATACATTCCGCCCAGAAGTGAATATAATGTAACGATCACCAAAAACTCTCTGCTTTGTTTTTAAGCTGCTTTTTAAAAACATATAAATTAACGTCTATTTTTTATTTTGACCGTAAGAAATATCTACAAAATTTGCATAGTAATCTTAAAAGAAATACTATAAACTATTTTTATATGAACGTTCAATATAAAATAATCTTTATTTATAATTGTCAGGGTCGCCCTTAGGGGTGTCAAAATGGTGCGGCTGCACTGAGTCCCACGATTTTGGGGGAAGAAGGGGGGGGGGGGCACACTTGCTTAGGCTAAAAAGGGGAAAAAACAAATTGGAGCATGAAAATTTTCCTTGCGCGCACGTATAGCGCCTGTCGCCTGTATATGGGATCTAGCGAATATTGTCAGAGTGTAAAACGAATAAAAATATAATCATGTGGCTTGGTTTATTGAATGAGTGAGGCGTGTTTTCCGTAAACCCCACCGATATGTATTTGTCTCTCTGTGAGTGATATATCCCACGATAGCTTTTGAACTCTAACCAATTTAATTCAAACTTGGCACGGTTGCTTTTTGTACCTTTGTACATAGATTAAGTTCGTTAGGGAAGAATATTGGACCAAGTGTTGGGGAGAAATAAGCATTTATAGGTCCTATGCAAGTGCGGATTCAGGGGGGTCAAAGGGTCAGTTGAACCTCCCTGTGAAAGTTAGAAAATTAATACAAAAACAAAATGAAAGTTAAACTCTTACAAAGAAAATACAACACAGATAGATTATACTTTTTTTACGTGCAGACACCACTTAAGCTGGGTCCAACGTGCGTAATTCATCCTAGTTTATTCAATTTTCGAACATATGCGTTATTCATCTACGTTTTATTCAATTTTCCAACACATGCGTTATTCGTCCACGTTTATTCAATTTTCGATATGATTCACGCAAGTGTGGAAAAAATATTCGTTTACAGGTAAGAATATTTGTCGTGCATAGCGAGTAACGAATATTGTTCCTCATAGGGATGGTAGACTAGCACACATCAAAGAAGACTAAAATACCTAGCTGGCTTCCTCATTCCAGTTTGACCTTTGACCCCGACGTGGAGCGAGTGTGTATTGTGATGATTACTCAATGTTCGTTTTCCCTCTCCCATCCTTCTGACCTCTTTTCCCAAGTGATTATTACAAAATTTTCTCCCCTACCTCCCCCTTCCCTACAACCCCTCCTCCTACCACCACGGACAGGTTGGTTTTTGATGATTGCTAATTGATTATTGTTGATTGATAATTAATTATTGGGTAGGATTGGGGCGTTGGAGTTTTTTTATTTATTTGTTTATTGCCATGAGGTCCGCGGCGTCGGGCGTGGAGCACGAAGCTCTTCTGATGGCAGCGTGGCGTAGAATGAACATTGGCTCCCTGCCACAAGACTATGTTGGACTGTCCGGAACAAACAGCACGAACCTCTCCTGACGACCGTTTGGGGTAGAGTGTGATAAATGGTTCCCCTGCCTTGAGAACCCTTTCACTTCCCCTCCTTAGAGGTATGTGTCGCAACCCCTTATGTGGTAATGGGTTTTCCCGGTGACTCATACATGGCGCCAGTTTGGCGGGTCGACAAGACAAGTCGGGACAAGACCTTGGATGATGACGCAATGGGTTTTCCCTGGCGCCAGTTTGGCGGGTCAACAAGACAAGTCAGGACAAGAATAGATCGTGACCTTGAAACCGTGAGGGCATTGACCTTGGCAACCGGGGTTGCGACATAACACGGAGTCATTTAATCTGGAAACCCTCCCCTCGGCAATGGTTTTTTACCCGGTGATGTTGCAACTAGTTATCGCAACCCCCTATGTGGTAATGATTTTTTACACAACTAGAGAGCATTGACACAGCTCTAATTATGTACAATTAGGGGCCTCGGAATACTCAGTTAGGAGCCGCTATTCCCACCACAAAAGTCTACTAAAATTGGTTGTTTGGTATCGTCTGACAAAATGCATGGATGTAGGTATCCGTCATGGACCGGAGGAGTAAGGTAGAAATGTTCCAGAGTTTTCATGAAGTCAGGGAGAGTATAAAACCACACCCAGTTCACCCGGGAGAGATTCGAATCCATGACTTCCAACTGCCATAACAATATGAGCATGACATTTAGGTTGTGTAACCAACCCCTATAACACTTAAACAACAAAGAAATTTAATGTTTCGGATTATATTTTCATGTAAAAATATATTACTTTTACAAAAATTCAGAAGTAATACAATTATGAAGACGTTGAAATTATTTAATGTCCGCAAAAATATATTGACAAAATAATATATAACGAGGCTGATTACTGATTACTCATACCTGGCGACAGTTTGGCGAGTCGACAAGAAAAGAATAGATAGTGACCTTGAAACCGTGAGCTATGTCATTGACTCTGGTAACCTGGGGTTTTATTGATGACGTAATCGCACTGTCGCAACCCTGATGAATGGCGCAAGTTTGGCGGCTCGACAAAACGAGTCAAGACAAGAATATATCGTGACGTTTAATTATGTCGCAATGGGTTTTCCCTGATACCAGCTTGGCGGCTCAACAAGACGAGTCGAGACAAGAATAGATCGTGAACTATTACAAGAAATCATTGACACTGTTCTTATTCTCGTACCACGTAACGTCGATCAAGGGAGGGAGGGGGTGGCTATAAAGGGGGGCACCCACTTGGTTGTATATTTAAAAGCGTTTGTAGAGCGGTTCAAGATGGACAAGTTACAGCAGCTGGTAAATATGGTCTACGACGTGCAGACCATATTATGGTGTGATCTAACCATAGATTAAAAGTACTAGGTGGATAAATTAAAAGCGGTCAATACAAAGTTCGGGAGACTCCTAATAGCATATCTAGATGGCGAGTTTTGTGTATTTTTACCCTGTTGTTTTGGTACTCTAACAGATGAAGACGTGTGTGAGCTTGATAAAGAAAACTGGTATTTACCTGCTCCGGAGTAAAACACGGTTCATCTACCATTGTAAACTTTGTACTCGTTTAAGAGACGACGCAGAAGAAGCAAGTAGTTAATAACAACAACATCGGGAGGCGAAGCAGTTAATACATGTGCATCGTGGACCCTACAAATCATACAGCACGTTTAGCTCTCAGGTACGCTCACCATGCTTAGAACCGGCTATATTAATTTAATGTTTGTGGGTCATACGATTGCGGGGCGTGCCTATACGACTGTAGAGACTATTCACAGTGTGGCGGTGTGCGATAGACATGTAATTTACAAAGTAGAGGAGCGAGGCTACATCGAGTTTTGCGACTCTACCTGTCACACGATAAGAGCGACTGAAGTAATACCCTACGGGAGAATCTAAGAGAATTACATATGTGATATGACGTGCGCCGTGTATCATTTCCGCAAAGGGGACGTTGTGGCTGTGTTTCCAAGGCCGTCACCGCCACACTTGCGAGCTCCACACCACTCGCCACCGTCCTTCACGACGCCGCAGCCACAGCCCCCACCCCCAGATACACAGGCGTACCCGCCCCCAGAGTCACAGTCTTAACAGCCGTCAGAGTCACCCGAGTACCCACCAACAGAGTCATCTATCTACCAGGCATCAGATTTACCAGCGTACCCAGCGTCAGAATCGCCTGCCTACCAGTCAGCAGAGTCACCCGCGTGCCCACCACCAGTGGAGGAGGAGGTAAAGTCCGAAGAAACCGTAAATCTCGAGGGTTTAAAAATGTACAAAAATTATTTAAATGTTAAAATTATAGGTGAAACGCCCGACGACTAAATAATCGGTCTGGGCACTTTCGGTAACGTCTTCCTTCCAAAGTCAATTTATTATTTGGATTGTAAGCGATTTAATTCTAAAGCACGCTGTATGATATATCTCGGAGGACAAAGTGTGATGTTTAAAAGTGAATTAATAAACTAGGTGTGCTCATGTGTTTGTAGCACACTGCTGGCGTAATCGGAGCTAGCGGTGATATTTTGAATTAAACCTTAGAGTTTGTGAGTAGAGTGAGTGTATATTTTTTCTCCCAGGGATATTTATTTCGCTGCATATCCGATTGCCATTATGCCATTCAAATGTGAGATTTGTGAGGGGTCATAAGCAAAGCTCTCCAATCTTATTCGGCACAAACATCAATGTCATCAAACATTTCTAAATGCTGCTCACCAGGATGCCTGTTGGGACAAGTAGGTATTGTGCGGTGCGTTAGACCTGATCGAGAAAGTGGAATACAACCGTGTCAAGTGCTTAAACGAACTTGTGAAAAACAAAAGTTATAACGTTACGCTATCGGAAGAGACCATCAATGAACCGAATGTTATTGTGCTTGAGTTTGTTAGAAGAGTAAGATTACCATGTAAAAACTGTGGAGACATTGTCAATATACGTTCTAGCACATCTCAGCATGTCCTGAACTATTTTGGAGGTGGCTCCTACTCATTTTCTAGATTGTATAAGATATTATATTCTTTCCTGATATCTTTTATTAGGTAAAAAAGAGTGATTACATGTTTTTCTTGCTATCACAATTATATAATTACTTGTATTGGTCACAAGACATAAATTATATTGCTGCTTGTTGTTGTTATGAATGTTTTAAATTAAACAATTGCGGATTGTCATAAAAAACTGCCAATAACATGTTATTATTATTTATTTACTAAAATAAGTTGGCTGGAGAATCAAAGACCGGAAGGAGATGGCAACATTGTTGGGACATTAGATTGCTACCCAAAGAGAAAGTAAAAGGGTTGAATTGTTTTATTCTGATCGTTTCAACTTATCCATAATATTTGAGACTGACTTGGAATATTTATATATATTAAAAAATTATAGATTTAGAATATGTATGTACGAATATATCTTACACCTTAATGGGAACCAACCAGGACACGTACTAAGATACATAAGTAATAAATATATGAAAGCCAAAGGTTCCAGGGGTCGATTCCCGTGTCCAGGTTTCATTTTTCAATTTTCAGAATATGATATGTATTAAAATGTTGCAAACTCTTTAGGAAAAAATGCAAGACATATCAACATTGTTTTAAATATTATTCATGTAAATATTTATAATATATATATTCATTTTTAGTGGACCTGCTTGAGAAGTTCTAGTTAAATAACTATAATTATGTAATTTAAAAGTCTAATTGTAGTACTTTTAATTATCCTAACTATTTGTAGCAGGTAACAAAAGAATATAAAATGAATGTTATTTTGCAGAGACAATGTTTATTAGGGTTCTATAATAATATTTCTAATTGAAATATGTGATCAATTGATAATTACTATGTTTTCTTCATAAAACAAATACATTATTTTGTTGATCAAAATAATCACTCTGTAAATATAAACTTTAAACCAGATTGTTCTAATATATTTAGCAAAATTTAAATTTTCAAAAATAAATTATTTGTAAACTACCCGAAATTATTTTGTATCTGTAAAAAATGTAGGTTATTCTTATTTATCAGATTATTTACACTAGGGAATTTTAAATGTGTAAAATGTTTAAGGATGAAAAAACTATACTTTTAAAAAAAATCATAGGTGCTACCGTTGAATGGTTTTACTATGGAACACCAAATATTTTTAATGATGAAAATGTTTAAGACAAGAATGACAATTAATCATTACCTTTGCCAGCCGATGACGGTGATAATGCTGCATGGTTCGGTAGTGGAGAGATATCTATTATGTTAAATATATATTTCTTCGGGAAAGAGGTAAAATTGGTAAATTGGTAAATAATTTGGTTTTTATCAACCTTTGAAAACTTGATAAAAATTAAGACTTTAAGAATAACATTGAACTCGCACACTTTACAAGGATAAAGATTAAGTAGAAGACTTGAGAGTTAAGTTAAAGAGGTTTATTTAAAGAGTCCTTGTTTTATTATTCTGTTCTTCATTCTTGGCAGTTGACGGTATACTCTGCAAAAAGTAGATATGATACAAACTCTCTGTTGATACATGAAACTTTATAAAAATATGATATAACTTTATTTTGTTCTCTCACCGATGATTATAAGAAAGATAAATCTTTAAAATTATTTCTGAAAATGTATTCATCATCAACAATGTTTTGAATCAAATCTTGAAGTTACATTGTAGGAAAAGATTTAATTATCTCATCAATACACAACTGACTTAATGCTATGTTGAAGTGGAGATACGGTGAGTTTTAAAACATTTATTATTTATATCAGCTTATGAAATAACCTCAACTGTAGATATAGGTCGTATTTTTTTTAGAAAATATGTGTTTAAGATGTAAACAAAGTAGATTTAACATGGCGGCTGCAAAATGTGTCTTTCCACAGCTGGAAGGGCCGCTTATGATGGTCGAAAATGGATGTTTCAACTTGTCCATAATGTTTGAGACTGAGCTTATAAGCTATATGAACTTGTATATATAGGATAGGAGGGAGGTGGGGGTGTAGACGTTAAAACACAAACATAACAGTTTTTTACAATATTTATTTGAAATCATGAAAAGTATACACACAGTGAAAAGTATACTGTGAATATTTACAATATATATTTATACATAGAGGGAATAGTGGCCTCGGTACTAAATATAAAAGAAAGATGGTTCAATATAATATATACATAGAGATGGTTTCATTTTAAAAGCAAATAAATATATACAAACAGTTTATTATATTTGACTGTAATTAAAATAAATATATATACAAACAGTTTATTATATTTGATTAGAATTAAAATAAATGTATAAACAAATAATTGACTAGTTAAAAATCAGGTAGTTGGAGGATTGTACTGGCAGATAAAAAAATATAATAAAGTAAACCGGGTGCATAAAATAAATTAATAAAAAAATATGCGTGTTTTCATACAGAAGAAAATATGTAAAAATCTCAAATCTTTAGAAATGGTATGTCAGTGGAACTGCCTAGAGTGAAAGAAAAAAAAAGGTGAATATTCAGCCCTAGCTTTCAGTCGTGGCGAGAGCGTTTACAAGGACTCTGATACCAAAAGAGCAACGTATTATAATCATCGGTTATCCGACGTTTGGTGTACACGGGCCGGTAGACTTTAGTCTGCGAAACGGTACATACAGGCGCAAGACCTTTTTTTACAATTTTGTGCGGTATCTGTATATATCTTTCCGCAGCCTGTTCAGTGACCATCACTTTCAAAACGTCAAAATTAACGTCGTTCTGGTTGCCACAGTTTATAGTGATCCCGGTCGGCGGTCTCCAATCGCCGGGGCGTTCTGTGAATAGAATGCTATCTATATCATGATACAAAACGCGGTCCCCCAATTGTTCAAGGATGCTGTATAAGTGGAACCTAGCCATAGCAGTCGTGTAGAATGCCACTGCCACACTCGTGTTTGGGTTAGGGCGCAACGCGTCACGTGCATCCTTGTAATTGAGGAACATAACCCCATCATTAACATCATTGACGCTGTCCACGGTGATTTACGGATCCGTCAGTTATTTTTGGATGCCCTGATAGTCGTTAACAATGGCTACGTGTGGTAAATCGGGTCTTTGCCCAAAATTTCCCCATAGTGAATTTAAAAAGAGTTTAGCCAGAGTGCAGAGACCAGGGTTTTTACAAACAGAACCGAAACCAAGTTTTACCCCTTCCCTTTCCTCATAATTTTGAATATAAGCTAACTTTTCCTCCTGTGAGGTACACCACTCTGGCCAACCGCTGGCTTCTTGTTTAATTTTCAAAAAAGTATCAATGTACTCGTGAAACAGGCCGCCAGAGCGCGTCTGATGGTCATAAACAGATACATTGTACTCCCACACTTCGTGCACTGCTTCAACGGTGTAGCCTTTCTCAACGGCTTTCCGGATCTCGTCAATCACCCAGACGCCTGTCAACTAGTGATCTTTTTTATCGTTGTGCTGACACGCGCCTTGGTATTTCTCCTCCCGCATTTTATGCATAAGATGAACATTAGCTTGTTGTGCATCCGTGTAGGCAACACGGGCATGAATAAATCCCGCGGAGGCATCACTGTAACTTTGACTATGCCTTCTACTTGATCCTTAGACGGAAAATTTTGTTCCAAGTGAATTTTGGGGGTGCTGACAGGGTATTTTTTGTACTTTCAAACGAAAGGATACAATGAACACACATCTAAGTACTTGATCTTGTCTCCGCAAGAAAGGTCTGCTTCGTGTAAGAGAGTGATACAATTTGTACGCCTGCCAAAGAATGCATCCTTGGGGCTGAGGGGCTCCTTGGTATACACCTCGTGCCGGAGTACAAATTGTTTCAAGTCCTTGTGTGTGCGTTTCATAGCATTAAACGTACACTCCCACATCTCTACGACCATGTAGCTTGCATTCTTAAACTTTTCAACGCAAGCCATGGTCGTTTCATAGCGCGTCTCCATGGTCTCATGGGGACTATTATTGATAGGGGTGGACCTGTCAGGGTAGCAGAGAGGGCACCCATGCCAATAACAGCCCTAGAACTGAAGGAAGGTGGTGGTATCTCCAGCTTTAACAACGCCGTCTACACGTCGCCCTAAAACATATTCCTCACGGCCGTTACCAGCATGAAGATTAAAGACACCACGTTGATGAGCCTCCCTGCAGAGCCATTGTACAGCGACATGCGACTGTTGGTCTGCACACCGGTAGCCACCGGATAATAGGGATAATACCTTTAGTATTCTCCTTAAGATGACTTCAGTGGTAAACCAACATGGCCGCTCCAGCTATAGTACACGCCTCTCTGCAAGGATCCACATTTGCTTTCTCCATGAGCATGTCTCTAAACTTCAGGAAGGCCTTCCTTAGGATCTCTACATCTTTCACACAATACAGTTCCAACTCGCGTTTAAAATCAAAGACAAAATTTTCTTTGACCAACGCGTCATACCAATTCTCAAAATGCTACTTTCCCTCAGACGAAATCTCACCGATGCCGTAGCGCTCCTTTGGCGGCAAGGGACCCCTATACCCCGCGTTTTCTTTTTTGTTGGAAAAATGGCGGAAATGTCCCTTGGCCAAAGACTCGTCCAAGCCGAATGTTTTTGGAATCTTGGGCAACGACATCGGGAGAAAGTTCAGGGAGTTAATAAAGTGGAGCGGGCCGTAACGCATGGACATGATTTTACCACCGTTCATTATGAGCTTTGGAGTCCATTTTTTAACTTCAATCATATATTTTAAAATAAAATTACCATCATAGCCTTTCGCATTATGGCCTAGGAGGGTGATATCCTTAAATTTTGATGCTTTAATTTGCTCTGAAATCCAAAAAATTGGACCATTGTGTTATCACCCTTGAATATGCTAGTCCTATCGCCCCCGCATTCTGTGCAATGATGGTCATTTTAATCTATTTGAACGCAGGCCTTGCAACACTTCTGTACGACACAGAGGTTAGGTTCGTGCAAGGACGTGTTGACCGCACCTTGAAGAAGAGTTTCTTGCCTGCATTCAAAATCATAGAATACAAACATGAAATTGCTCTTTTCCAGTTACGGCTTTGATGGGGCCTACTTCATATAGCAGAAATGACCAAAAGGACGACATGTATTGCATACTCTACAAAAAGTTTCATAACACCTATGTGAATAATTTGATCTTTACAAACTGAAAAACTGCCCGCATACCTCGCAAACCTTTTTGACATCACAGACCGAACTGTGACCTTTGCAAAAACCGGGACGTTTATGGTTACAAAAACATGTCTGGTTTGTGAGCCAACGCCCGCAGTCGTTACAGACCACAGCTCGGCCTCCGCTACAAATGGCTTTAGCATAGCACTTCTTGCACGCGGATTCACATTTGTGCTTGTTCTTTGTGTTGAACGGCACACGGCACTCGCGGCAAAAGTAAGAGAACTTAAACGCGGCTGTCAAGGACGCTATGACATCAAAATAGCTTTGCTTATCGTCGTGATAATACAAATCAAGGTAGCCCTTAATGAATGTTCGGAGGGAGTAGGACCCTTTATATGACCTGTCTCACCCGACGTTCCCTAAACACTGTGATTTTGTATTCGAAGAGGTATGTTTGAAATTGTTTCAGCTCGGTTAGCCCACCACCTTTCAAAAGATTCACACGGGCATCAAGGCATAAATCTTCTGCTTTGTATTTTTGAATAGGACGACCCTTTTTGATTTGTTTAACGGTGTTCACGTCCATGCATCCTGGTTCTCTTTTATTATCACATCTAACTTTGGCGACAACAAATGCATCGGCAAGGCAAAGTGTATCGTCGCCATTTTGAATCGTAATGATTTGTTTGTTATTACGGTTATATGTGGTAACTGGAGCTAGTTTATCACATTTATGACTAGCCCTCCGCGTGTTTCTTTAAAGTGGTGTAATTTGATATACAATGGGGACGAAGTGAGTACTAAGTATTGCTTTGTAATACTCGTTCTACATTAGAGAGCACAGCCTGCGTGTCAAGCTGATCTGCCTGTCTAAATGAAACAAATACAGGTCTTGACGCGGAGTCTGTGTTGACTAATAGTAGACCTACGTGATCCTCGGCACTAACTACTTGATCCTGGGACGTCCTAGCAAAGCATTTATTTGCTCCTCGAGCCAGGTTTGAGCGTCACGATCACTCTCTGGCGTCCCTAATTGTATGATCAATTCACGCCTGACATACTGACATAAAAAACTCACTTTAATTGCTTAATTTTTTTCCTAGACGATCCGAAGAGGGACACCATTCAACAGGGCCCCACCTATCTGGTGTACCGGGCAACTAAATCGCGATTGTGGATCTGAAGACGGTCCCACTGTCACCATCATCACGGGTTGCGGGAGGACCATGCACCCCGTCTGCCTCACCACAGCTTGTGCTCGAAAACCATCTCCCTGGCTCGGAGGCGGTGATCCTGCGATGGACTGAGGGGGTATCACTGCTGGTGGTGGTGGAGGGATCGTGGTGCCATTTCCTGCCTCCATTTCAACTATAACCCAAAAGCACGTGTCAAAGTAAGAACTTTAAATAAACTTGTTCCAAACATGCGCGTATTTTTTCTTTCTTTAAAATGTATAATACTTTTCAATTTCAATCTACTTTCGGTAATTATATAATATGTTACAATTTTTCCTAAACATAATTGCTTTAACTGATACCAACATTGACAAAGACTGTGTAATAAATTACACTTGAACATTAGTACAGCTACAAATACAGTCCAGGGCTGCTAATTTATCACTATGAGGAAATAATCCTACATTTTCATCTATACCGAGAATTAAGTCCGGTAACCTTCGCAAAGTGTGTGTGTAATAAATACACTCGAACCTTAGTACAACTACAAATACAGTGCAGGGCAGTTAATTTAGCCCTATGAAGGGTTAAACCTACATTTTCATCTATGCCGAGAAGAGAACCAGGGACCCCATTGCAAATTGTGTCTAATAAATTCACTTGAACCCTAGTACAACTACAAATACAGTCCAGTGCAGATAATTTAACACTATGAAGAGTTAAACCTACATTTTCACCCATGTAGGGAATCGAACCTGGGACCTTTCGCAAGGTGTGTGTAATAAATACACCCTATGACAACTACAAAATTTAGTCCAACGCAGTTAAACACTCATTTTCACCCCATGCTTGGAATCGAATCAGGGTCCTTTGTCTAGGCAAAAATATAGGGTTTGTCTCTCTCTCTCTCTCTCTCTCAATTTAATGATTGGCTAAATCAGCAATATAATTTCTCCTGGATGGCTGTAAGAAATATCTCTAAACTTAAAACAAATAATTTCCCCTTTTAAAACCGTATTAATGTTCGAAACAGGCTTTCAACGCTATCTGTTGGCCCGATAAGCAAGCACAACTACACACACACGTCATAAATGAAATAAAGCATTTGCAAGGAATACATGTATTCACACAAATTGGTAAAAATAGAAAGTGGACAGAATTAAGTTTACTTTTAATGTAAATAATTTTGTTTTGGAAATAAATAAAAAATAATTTAATTTATAACCGTTACCATTTTTCAGTCTAAAGCTCGGGTCACTTTTTTATTCATAAAATGTTAAGACTATAACACCGACAAACCCTGCCAGCTGTATGATAATTTATCAAACCAACCGTGTAGGGATATGAACCCGGGACCAATAGTTTACTATACAGACACGCTATCTCATGCACTAAGCTGGTGGCTGAATATTTGATCCAACACATTGTAAACGTAAATTTAATAAGTGTCTAAAGCGGTAATTATAATTTTTTCTCTTTCAATGTTTGTACGGGAAATGAACCCGGTACCAATAGTTTACTATACAGACACGCTATCGAGTGCACTAAGGTGGTGGCTGAATATTTGATCCAGCACATTGTAAACGTGAATTTAATAAGTGGCTAAAGCGACAAATATAATTTTCTGTCTTTGACAACCTTATCGAATTTGCCAGCTTACATAAGGTTTTGGTAGGCTGTCAAAATAATGGTGGTTTGGGAGAAAGAGAGCGCACACAAAAAGTCTATTTCCAAACTAGTGGTTATAGTATTGTTACTTGTAGACGGTACTTACATATCAGCCGGTCTATCGCATCCAATTCACCCCAAATATCGAGGAGCGATCTTCCGCTGGCGTCTGTGGGGGTATGGCCTCTGTAGATGGGGACCGGTGAGAGGTTGATGGGGGTGGCGTGAGGACGGTGGTTGGCGACCTGAGGATGACGGGGGGCTGCGTGAGGACAGCGTTGTTGCCGTGCCGAGCACCAGCCGCTTCTAGTACAGGGCCCACCTTCACCAGGGCAGGCGCCAGCACGCACGTCGCTGCAGTCGCTACGTTGTCCCGCAGGCCCTCATCCAGCTCATATGTATCCCAGTAGTCTTAAATTAAATAAATACATATTAATTACTATCGTGAGAAAAAACTACACGCCAAACACACTCAAATTTAAATCAAGAGGTTAATTACTCATGGACCAGTCGCCATCCGCCAGGCAATTTCCGTCCTCGCTGAAAAACTCTAGCGGATCTGGGCTATCCGGCACTATCGGCATTGTAGATGGCGGGGGTGGATTTTCTTAAAATTCTGTCAAAGGAACAAATTCCGATTCACATCAAAGACGTAATAAGCAAAATAGTAACCATTAAAATATACAAAACGATTTTAAAACATACCTGAATTTATCCAATTTTACAGCGCGTCGAAACTCATCTTTATGATTATCTGAGCCAATCACAAATTTAAATGACTGACTGTAATGATTTCGAGGTCTATTTATAGGGACTTCAAAGGGCGTGCGGCCTGTAATGGCAGCGGTTGCCCAATACGCATCGACGCATTTCCTATGCGCACAAGACCCTTTGTAAGTCCCGTTATCCATCAGTCACCTTCTAGCTGACAATGAGGATGGACATGTCGGGTAGACGCTCTGCTATGTCTGTTCATGAAAATGTGGGTACATTTTGGCGCAGAAAAATGTTTGGATAGCAAGTGCGGGTACACAAGGACGACATTATCTGTGATAGCCCTCGGGTTGTGGATACCCCATAGCACAGAATGAATAAGTTTGGTTTAGCAAAATGCTGGTATACTTCCCTATCCTATGCTGATAAAGCGTAGCTATGCTAGGAAAATCAGGTCGACCAGCAAAACCACCCTTTTTTTCCTCACTCTCGCAAATGTGGTGTGCATTCGGTGAGTGCCGACTGTAATAGCAGCGGTCGCCCAATACACATTGGCGCATCGTCACAAGACCATTTGTAATTCCCGTTATCCACCAGACACCTTATAGCTGCCCACGAGAATGAACGTGCCAGGTAGACGCTCTGCTATGTATGTTCATGCAAATGTGGGTACACTGTGGCACAGAATGAATTAGTTTGGATAGCAAATGTGGATACACAAGCACGACATTAGCTGTGCTAGCCCTCAGGTTGTGGGTACCCCATAGCGCTGAATGAATAAGTTTGGTTCAATAAAATGCTGGTGCACTTCCCTATCCTATGCTGATAAAGCATAGCTATGTTATGAAAATCAGGTCGACCAGCAAAACCACCTTTTTTTCTCTCTCTCGCAAATGTTGTGTTCATTGAGTGGTATGCCCCCGGTCGATAAATGCGTGGTCTAAGGCGTCTATGACGGGGGGAGCGGCATTTGAGACCGTGTATCTAACTCGGGAGCATTGGACGGTTGCACACCTACTTGATTATTACTAATTGTTTAATTCTAGACAATTTGAAACTATCTGGTAAATACTCTTTAAAATTAGTACCGCTGCAATTAGTTATAGATAGTTTGCCACTCTTTAACTACAATATGATCTCTCACGCAAATCAGCACATATTTCACTCTTACATGAAGAGCATAGTACGAGTTTTCCTTAATAGGTTGCAGCTAAATACAGCTCATTTCAAGCCCCCACTGTTACTTTTTCGATAACAGATAGGGTGACAATCTCGAAATAATCAATTTAACACTCTGGCCGGGGGAGATATAGAACTCTATATTGCGTATGATAATTATTTTTTGCTGAGCCAAAAGTCCTGGGTTAAAATCCCGTGTCAATGACTGAGTAATCATAAATAAAAACTTTCGGTACTAATAATTATATCGATTTTTTATCACGAGAAACAGAACTTTATATTTGTTGTTGTGCCAAACGTCCGGGTTCGAATCCCGTGTCAATGACTGTGTAATCATAAATATTCCAAGTATACTTTTCATAGCATGAGCTAAAAAATCTTTCCGTACTAATAATTATATCGCTTTTAGCAAGAGAGATAGAAGTTTTTTTTTGTTTCAAAGTCCCGGGTTCGAATGCCGTGTCAATGACTGAGTAATCATAAATATTCCAAGTATAATTTTCATCGCATGAGCTGAAACAGAACAAGGTTATTTGGCTTCGGGCGCATTCAGAGGACGTTGACACCCGTGACTTCCATGTCACTCATATAGTTATTTCGGAAGGAGATCGTGGGTTCGAATCTCGCTTGGGTGATTTTCTACACTGGTATACACCCCCATGGATTTAGGACGCGCTGCTCAAAATTTGTCGAGGATAGGGTTTGCTAGATGCCGTTCAACAATCTTAGTGCAGGGGTTTGAGGTTTGAATCTCTATCTGTCACGAAAACGCCTTGTAGGTGGCTAAGTAATAGCTTTGGCTACCACATTCGATGAGCTCAAGAGGTCTAGTGTCAAATAACGGGACAATGCGGAGTTAACGAGTCTGCAATGGTGTCGATGCTATTAACAACATGACCTACGGTTAAAACCAGATGTTGAAATTTGATATTTCCGAGTTCATGAACTTTGGGGTTGGTGGGGTGAAAAGAGAAAGGAAAGTATATGAGGGGCATGACGAGATGTGGGAAAGTAAAAGGCAGTCCAACAGAGTATTGTGACAGGGAGCCAATGTTCATTCTACGCCACGCTGCCATCAGAAGAGCTTCGTGCTCCACGCCCGACGCCGCAGACCTCATGCCAATAAATAAATAAATGAAAAAATTCCAACGCCCCAATCCTACCCAATAATTAATTATCAATCAACAATAATCAATTAGCAATCATCAAGAACTAACATATCCGGAGTAGTGGGCGAGGGGGAAGGTAGGGGAGGGGGTTTTAGGGGTGGGGAAGGTAGGGGAGGAAATTTTGTAATCATCACTTGGGAAAAGAGGTCAGGAGGAGAGGTGGGGGAATACCAACATTGAGTAACCATCACATTACACACTCTCTCCACGTCGGGGTCAAAGGTTAAAGGTCAAACTGGAATGAGAGGGCCAGCTAGGTAGTGACCAATAATCGCCTAAGAGCAGTTAATCCACGAATACCGAATATAGAGTATGTGTGGACAGCAAGGGCAGCAGAACTGTGTGGGACTCTGCCCCCTTAGAATAATTTTCACCTCCCTGGAATAAATTCCCCCTCTATATATATTTAAAATACTCTGATATAATTGAATATGAAGTTGAAAGATGGCCTTAAATCAAATTCCAAATGACTTCTAGATGCATTCTATTGTCAAAAATTTGCTGGAGAGTACCGCTTTAAATAAATATTAGACTAAAGGCAAGTAATTGGCAGAAAAAGTCATTGGATGAAGGCTCTAAATAGCTTCCAAGGACCTCCAAATGTAATTTTGAAGAATTTTCAAGCAATGACCACCCCAAATAGACTAGTTTCTGAAATAATTCAATTTTAAAAATTTTGTCGGGGGAAGACCACTTCAAAGATTATCTTCTAGAGGTATCTAACTATCCTAAAAATATTAAGGTGAAGATCACTCTAAATAGCTTCGAGGGAAATCCAAATTTCAAAAATGTCTTCCTGAGGAACAATTTAAATGGTGGCTTATAATTTATGAAAGAATCTAATTTTAAAAAAAATCAAGAGAAAGACTATTCATAGCTTCTAGAGTGAACCACTTTTCAAAAAATTGTTGAATGAGGATAACTCCAAATAGTTTATAAAACTATCTTATTTTAAAAATTAGGAGAGGATGACCACGGTTTAAAACATGCATAAGATCAAATATGAATGAGAAACTATTAAATGGTTTTAAACGGATATCTAACATTGTAAGTAGCTATGTTATTTATAATTATGACCCCCCTATGAATATGATCTGGATCCGCCCTGGGCCTATGTATAAAAACATGGCCTCCCACATTAATGACTATATGTATTTACCTTTTACAGCTTTTAAGGTATTTCTGGATATATTATAATTCTGAAAATTGGTACATACGTGCAAACTTCTGTTATGACATTAGACAAAATATAAGTATTTTAGGTCAGTTAACCGGGGGCCTGCCAACAAAGTTTGCCCAGTTATCCGCTTATATACCAACCTGTATTTGAATCATCTGAATAATGAGTTTTGACCGAAGAGAGATTCACACCAGGTCTAAAGGGTGCCTGGTGAGTGGCTTAGAATAAAGCCTCAACTTATGCAACAAACCCTAACCAAAATACCATTATTAGTTAGTGAACTTTGATTGCGGGAATATAATAATTTACATATAAATTGTTTAGTAAGTTATTATTGTCAGTCGCTCAGAAACACGTGACAGTCCATCCCCTACAAGAAAATAAAAAATACAAGATTATTTCAAGTAATCAATATTATTTGACATAACAAGTCTTATTTAGCTTTATGAGTCAAAATTATAATAGGCATAGAAATAATATTTTTTTTTTCAAATAATTTTTAGTAGCATTATTTTGGTCAAATTTGATTAAAAAATGAAAAAAACAATTGATACAATGCTATTGTCAACCAAGCAAGAATTCAAGATAGTTAAATTATTTGAAAGATATATTAAAGTTTGTAAATTGTCTTTATGATTTTAGAAGTGTTTGACAACCACACAGGCTAGTGCTTGCATTCCACCCCCCCCCCCCAAATTACAAACACTTGTTTTAACAGGGTGCAAAGAATTTTTTTAAATTGAAAGTGGTTAAACCATAAAAAAGTTGAAAACAAACCCTAAACTCACATATCTTCCCACCCGAATAAAATTACCCTTTGCATTTTTTTACAAATTATATATTTTTTCATTTATTTGAGGTACTTAACGTACACGCTTTGAACCGACTGGCTATA
Source organism: Timema cristinae (assembly GCA_039000515.1). Lineage (NCBI taxonomy): Eukaryota > Metazoa > Arthropoda > Insecta > Phasmatodea > Timematidae > Timema > Timema cristinae. The sequence continues at coordinate 85,134 of JBCFYV010009882.1, read as the reverse complement.
TCAATACACGACTTATAAACTAATTTAATTCTAGGGTAGGAACAATATCCAGTCCTGGCCATTTATTCATCATTGTGATAGGGGAAGCCCACATTTCAACAATAATAATTTTTCGGTCATGCGAAGAATCGAACTCGGGACACTTATCTCAGTAGATAGACAGGCTACCGACTGAATCTAAGAAACTAATACCATTCCGAACTTATAAACCAAAACCATTCCAAATAATTTAACATTATATTGATTATAATTGCCAAATCATTAATTTACATATTTTGTTCTTCCCATTACTGAAATTTAGTTCGAATGTGTTCAGCTATTTTCTAATTATATCTACCCGACACGGGAAAGTGGCCGAGGATTGCCACAAATAATATCACATATCCCAAATAATATCAAATATACCTTATCCACGCCCTGAATAAATTCTTGACAAAATTAAAATATTCCAGAGCAACGATCATTAACAAAATTTTGCTATATTTATATAGCTTTCATTTGTTTAAACATGAAATCACCATCTTCCATAAGCTAGAGTTATAGATCACATGGCGTAGAGATGCACAAAGTAAATCTAGAATTTATTAAATGGTTAGAAAAGAATCTTTGACTGTCGGATTGACTATACCTGTATACCTCAAGAGTCAAGATCTGTATGTGCTTCTTGCGTATAACCCAAACGGGTAGTAAGACGCGGTGCTAATAATAATAATAATAATAATAATAATAATAATAATAATAATAATAATGTATGTGCTTCTGAAAACAAAATGGCCTGTCAATTCCTTCAGATCGTATAGCTTTGCACCAAGCTCACTCATCTTGTGTGGTTCACCTATTAAGAGTCAACATACTATGATTTGCATACTTAGTTCTGCGTCATCATTCGTGTATTTGGTTTAGATCCTCACTATGCAGACTAGGGGTGGTTCATTCCCACAATGTGATTTAACATACTCTATTGAAGGACATTTAAATACATTGAACTATTCTCATTTTGGGTCCTTTGTCTAGCTATATTGGCGAATAAAGTACTTAGATCGAATAAATTATATTTGTTAATACATACGTTTGGTGATAATATTTATTTTTTATTTTTCCAACATTATGTTTCATTACATACTATTCTAAAAATATATTTTATTCTGGTTGATGATATCATTATAAGTCAATGTGTAGATATATTGTACGGCTGACAAGAGATCTTATACAAATATAATGTATGTATATATGCTACGGGTAAAGTCCGAAGCTGAATGAAGTCAATATTTTCCAGATAATGTTGACGTTATCCAAAATACGTAGATAATGTTAAGTGACAAGTGATTGAATAATGTTTTTCAAAGTTTATCCAGTTAATATTGACATTATCCACCTGCACTTGGATAGTGTTAATTTATATGGTTGAGGCTAGGTTAGTTAGGTTAGGCTAGGTTAACTTAGATAAAAGTGAGTTAAGGATAATTTATATTAGTTTAAGTTAGGTTAAGTTAAACTATATTAGGTTAGGTTAGTGGAAAATAAAGCATAAAATGAGGCATTTCGAATGTTAGTGTAATGCTATGATCCAATTTATTGTCCAATTTTAAAATATCGTATCAAAATAAAATTCGCATTTAAACGTGTTTAGTTTTATAAATATTATTCTACGTTATCCTAATTTTGATGGCTAGTGTCAATACTATCCGGATAGTGTCGTAAATGAGATAAATTACTTTTTATTTCTGACTTTATACACTTAACATGGTTAATGCTGACATATCTTGGCTAATCTCGACATTATACAGATTGCAAACATTACCCGTAGTATATACAATAGTAAGATCTAGGCGTCAACACACATGCTTCACTTGAACCTACACCAAAGACCATAACTGATGTCCTTCTTAAAAGGGTCACACATATCTTGACAGACTGGATAGGGTGCAGTAAACGTGAGGGCTTCACCTTTCATCTCACGTATTTCCCTAGTATTTAAGAGACGTCTAAGCAATGACAGAATCATTCAACGATTTAAGGTCCTTGATAGGTATTTGTAAACTTGGAACTTTCTCATGGGATTATGGAAAATACCTCTTTGGGTTTCTGAAGTTGAGGTTCGCCCCCTTTTTGCTCTTCCTAATATCATTCATCAGTCTGATATGTACAACACTAAATTATTATGTTGGATAGAAAATCAGACTCATAATGTATTGTTTAATCGGTGCAGGTTCAGATGATTTTTTCCACTTTTGACGTTTCATTCTTTTTTCCCCCCATCTCAGTTTTCTAAGCTAATGAAGAGACATTTCCTCTTAAATTACCTACCCTATTCCAAACCCTTAAATTAATATGTCAATAACCTTGGTGTTAATAAATTCATAACTATCAAAATAACCAGCCCAGCTCTCTAAAGTATATCGCATTTTGTCAATTCACAGGTTATTTCGGGAGCAAGGGTCAATATTCTGGGAGAAAAAGTTATCACGCATGAGACTTGAAATGAGATGGATCAAGTAATGGTAAAGCTATGCTAGCTTCATAGTATGAAGTTATAAAATTAGCGTAGTCATCATACCATTTCGAAATGGATTCGTGTCATTTACATGACTGAATTCAGTTAAATCTACCTACACGTAAATGACAATTATTAAAAATACGTCTATATGTAGCTATTGTAATGTTACGTCAAGTCTGAAGAGAAAATAAGACATAAAGGGGTTTTCCAAGCAGGCTTGATCTTTTCACGGTCCAGTCATGCTGTGTAGAGCTGGATACGTTTGGATAAAGGTAAAATTGTAGCATGTCAATCAAATAGATTGGACAGCTACAGTTAAAATTTCAATAGTTTGATAATTTACTAAAGAAATAAGTAATATTAATGTATTTGAAAAGTAATCTAACTCAAAGTTTATTGTCCCGGACTAGATGCAGTCACATTTAATTACGTGTCTCCCTGGGAATGAAAGCTATTAATAAATGAATATAAGTTTGATATAACATAATAATTTACTCGTAAATAGTGATATATTGAAGGATTCAGACAGTAACGCATGTGTTACCCTACACCATTTACTATATTTATTGATTTTATTTCTAGGTGTACAATTTGGATGTTACTCACAGACAAATAGTGTTTATAATTCGATATAAGGACTTTAACGTTTTTTGCGCTATGCAAAGAATTTCGTCAAATGCTCGTATTTTCTTGTGTGAATTTTGTCTTCCGCGTCTAGAGAAGTGTTTGTGAATAACTGTCAAGTCAACTATCATTAAGATTTTATCTACTTATTCTCATAAAACACGGCTCTATAGTTCATATTTTATCAGTTGATTTTCTACAACACACTTGGTTAAAATGGTTTTCCTAAGTAAGAACTGTTCAAAATCTTTTACCGAGCCTACCAACCTGGCACGTCATATACATTTACAACACGGGAGTGTACTTAAAAAGTGTGATGAGTGTGGACAAGTTTTTAGACGGAGTGACAGCTTACAGCGACATGTTACCTCACATAGTCGGGAGAATTGTACTGCAACATCATTGGGGAGTGTTGTCAACGTTTCAAAGTCAATAGAGCAGGAATCTATTGAGAATCTCGATATCGATGAAGATTACAACCCTGTAATTTTTCAGAAGCTTTGGATGGTACAGTCAAAATCATAAAGTTCTCTCCCTCGAAAGACTCGCTATTTTTAGTCTTTATTAACGAAATTAAAAGGAAGTTGGAAACAACACTTATCCAACCACTTAGTGTAATGGGTAATCTTAAATGGTATACATCCGCCTGTGTAGAGTACTCTCGTGTTGGAAGGGAGGGAGATGAAACAATCACCCCTTACTTTTGCAGTAAGTGTATCGTCACTCTAAGTCCTGACGAATTAAAATCACAGATTGAGGATGCATGCACTTACATGATTGAAGCAGCTTCTTCTTTCCACCACAAAGGAAGTGGTTGGTCTGAGGATCGTGTGAAATACTTATAGCTTAAACTAGCTAAATATGTTCCCTTGGCTGCTTCCAGCTATATTCCATTACCAGAAGAGTTGAGAAATAAGAATGCTCTAAATAATATAATAAATGCTGAGAGTAAATGTTTTCTTTGGTCTGTGCTAGCATTTCTATACCCAGCTGACGAGCACGCTAATCGAGTGAGTAAGTATATGTCAATGGATTATCGGGGTGCATCTCATAGTATGTGCAATATTCAGTTTCAATATACCAAGAGAATACCCGTCATTTTACACAATTTAAAAAAAATTATGACGCCCATATTATCATGCAGAAAATTGGGAAGTTTACAGACAGAAGAATATCATGTATTCCAAACAATATGGAGAAGTATATCTCATTCAGTCTTGGCTATTTACAATTTATTGATTCGTTCCAGTTTTTAAGCACATCTCTTGAAAAATTGATTGAAAATCTGTTGCATGTTGGGAAAATTCAATTTAAAATACTCCATGAAAATATCCCTTTCAATATAGTACATCTTCTGCTAAGAAAAGGTGTGTTCCCTTGCGACTTCATGGATTGCAGCAGTAAACTGAAATATAGTCAATTACCACCAAAATCAGCATTTTATAATCAGATACACCAAGAACATATTTCAGAAAGTGACTACGCTCATGCTAAAACTGTGTGGGAAAACTTTGAAATGAATACCATTGAAGATTATCAAAATTCATATGTTTTAAGTGATGTTCTACTCTTACCAGACGTCTTTGAATAATTTCGCAATTTGGGTTTTTAGTATTATAATTTAGACTTCTACATTTTTGCACAAGCCTTGGACTAGCATGGGCGGCATTTTTAAAGATGACCAAGGTTGAGTTGGAGCTATTAACTGATATTGAAATGCATTTATTCATTGAAAAGGGGATACGTGGTGGGGTGTCTATTATTTCTAATAGGCATTCTGAAGCAAACAACCCCGATATGATGGATTTTAACCCTGAAAAGGAGGTGAAGTATACCACATACTGCCATTGTAATAATTTATACGGGACTGTTATGTCTGATTGCCTTCTTCAGAGTAATTATAGGTGGTTGAACATGACTGAAATAGCAGAGCTCAATATAATTTCAGTTGCTGATGATAGCACTGTGGGCTATATTACGAATACTTTGGCTCCAATCTTCTCAGAGACCCCCCGAAGGGGACTTCCCAACTACACCGCACATAGGCTTTTTCAGCCTTTCACAGTGCAACCACTGTTACCATCGGGGCGGAACCTTTTCGTCAGACATGAACCGAAGTCCATGAGTGCTATTCCGGTTTACTCATGCACCCGAAAATCCAGGCCCAACCCTCCCATGCCAGACCTGCCTTGGTTTACTTGGGAAAATCCCTCCCCCCTCACTGGGACCGGATGAGGGTAGAAGTTGGCCCCTTCTAATGATCGCCCACTCACGAGGACCAGAAACTCAGCCTCCGGACGGTTGCCTCCTCCGTTCAGCATTCAGCCCCCGTCTTTCACTCACCGCCCCAACCATGGTCTTCCGCCCCCTCAACACCTTCTCTCCGAGACCAACCGCCTGAAGTTGCCCAGTGGGGACCTCGTGGAGGTGTCCTGACCAGCTATCCCCGCTACACGGGTACGCACTACCAACCGCTTAGTGCATATCCAGGAACCCCGCTCCTCACATACAGATGACCTGTCAGGGTCTTAGCTATGCCGGCCAGTTCCACGCACATGGCCCAGGGCCGCTCCGAGGAGGCACCCCGACCGTATTTTCGGAGACTTGTCAGTACCGGCAGGTGGCAAAGACAGTCTAATGCACAGTTATATGAAGCATGCGTGGGCCCAGAGGGCGTCCCTGCCGCCATACGTCGGGCAGGTGCCATACGCCTGAGCACCGTGACCCCACTGTTGGCTACATATTAGAAGTGGATCTAGAGTACCCGGAAGAAATTCATGACGAGCATAGTGACTATCCACTTGCTCCTGAAAAAGTCATAGTTACTCCTGAGATGTTATCTCCATTCTCTAAGTATATACAATCCAAGCTGAACTCTCCCACCGGTGGGAAAACAGAAAAGCTAGTGCCCAACCTAAACAGTAAATAAAATTATGTGGTACACTACCGTAATTTAAAACTGTATATTTCCTTGGGTATAAAGCTTCAAAAGATACACCGAGTCCTAACTTTCAATCAGAGTGCTTGGCTGAAGCCATATATTGATTTTAATACATCCCGACGAAAAAATGCAATAAATGGATTTGAAAAGGACTTTTTCAAACTCATGAACAATGCAGTATTCGGGAAGTCGATGAAGAAACAAAGACATCGTGTAAATGTTCAATTACTAAATAATGAAAAAAGACTAAATAAGCGTATTGCTTCACCAGCATTTATTGCTTATACAATCTTCACGGATGAGTTAGTTGGGGTTAACACGAGAAAATTAAACCTACTTTTAAATAAGCCTATCCATGCAGGTTTTGCAATCTTAGATATAAGTGAGGTTATAATGTATAACGTTCATTTTAATTATGTAAAGAGGAAATGTGGTCAAAATGCAAAGCTCTTATTCACAGACACAGATTCTATCTGCTACGAACTGAAAACCGATATTGTGTATGTGGATGTGTTTGATAATATAGACCAATTCGATACTTCAGACTATCCAGAAACACATTTTTTACACAGTGTGTGCAATAAAAAAGCTCTGGGTAAAATGAAGGATGAGATGAATGGAGAGTGTATTCGAGAGTTTGTGGGACTTCGACCTAAGCTTTACTCCATTCAAAAGGAGAGTCTTGAGGAAAAAAAAGTAGGTAAAGGTGTATAAAAAACAACTCTCAAAAAGAAAACTATAAGCATGCTCATTATAAAAAATGTTTAAAGCAGGGGATTTTACACTACGCCAATATGTCTATGATAAGAAGTGAGAAACATCCATTGTATAATGTCTCTTTGAATAAACTTGCACTTTCACCAGGAGATGATAAACGTTATATTTTAGATAATGGATGCGATACTCTTGCATACGTTCACTACAAAATAATACATTTGTTTTCACCACTGGAGACATAAATAATAAAGCTACCCTTTATGTTTTGTATGGAAGTATATTGAAAAGAAAGTTTGTGTATTACTCTTTATAATAAATAATTAATTATGTAAAAATCTCGAGTGCTTGTAAGTCTCATAGCCTGATTTCATCAGGTGAAACAGCACAGCTTTATCAAAATTAAATAGTTTAGTTAAAATTAGTTATAGGTGGGAGGTGACGTTACTCGCTTCCTCGCAGTGCCTCCTTGGAAACATTTTAATAAACGGCTAAACGAGTAACACCCAATACGTAGTAATATTATAATAAAATATTAGTGACTAGATAGCTGTTGCCCGCGGCTTTGCTCGCGTGGAAGTTGATTATATACAAATAAGAAAATATACATATGTATTTACAGATTAATTTAAAATATTAAGTTACGTTGATGACCATAACTTGACCTCAGATCAAAAATAATGCAAGTCCGATACAAACTTTCACCCCTTTTTCATCCCTTATTAAATAAAATTTCCAAAATTCCTGAAACATGTATTTATTTGTTTTACGTCAATAACCGAAATACAAAATTTTGTTTAAGTAACTTTCAAAATGACGGACTTTCATACATATTATCATACATATTATCATCCCCTATTTTGACCCCTTTGGGGTGGAATTTTCTAAAATCCTTTCTTAGTGGGTGCCTACATAACAAAATGAATATACAGTCCGAATTTCATGCTTGTAGCCTTGATAGTTTGCGCTCGGCGATGATGAATCTGTCAGTCGGTCAGTCAGTTAGTCAATCAGGACATGTTATTTTATAAGTATAGATTTATAAAAGTTTTATCCAATGAATAATGTAACTATTTTAGAAACATCTGGTTTACCACCCGCCTTCCCCTCCCCAAATATTTTTTCCTGATCCGTCGGGAGTATGTTAAAGAAAGTGATACAACTCTATAGTGAGGAGGATCAATGCTTAAACTCGAAAAGATGGTTCTCCCCCAAAATAATATTTCCCGATACGCCACTGATCAATGCTTTTCTTATGTGGGAGAAAGTAACTCACTGACTCTATGGGAAGGAGCAATGTGATCGTTTTTGATATGAAGGGTAATACACAGGAATGAGAAGGAATATTATAAACTGTTTTCGACATAGAATATTAAGCATAGATTATTTAACGTATAATCCGAATGAAATAGTAAGACTCAATAACAACTACTTATTTGATCAAAGGGCTGGGTTTGATATCTCGTTGATATAATTATAATATGTTAGTGTGACTGACATCCGGTGCTAGTCTTTGAAAACAGGACTGTGAGGCTATGGCAATACGTTAACTAAACTGATACCTGCATTAGGATGTCTTACACCGTGTGATCATCGTAGAAGTAGAAGAGTTACACCTTAGACCATGATAAGAACCGGGGGGTAGTAAGGGAGAAGTGGTGGGAGGTGGTAGGGTTCGCGGCTAGGAGGAGTGTATTATAAAACCTTTTGTTTAGGCTCTTCATAACAAAATCAGCTTTTGTGAGAAAAATATAAACTGTTTTCGAAGTGATTAAGTAACAACAACATTGAGATGAAATGGGAAAATATGTACCGTGGGAAATACGCCGGAATGAGATGAGAAGGGGAGGGGGAGGGGAGTGGGTTGTAGGGGAGGGGTTTGTAGGGGTGGGGTGGTAGAGGAGTGGGTTGTAGGGGAGGGGGTGACATATATTTTTACTCGGGGTTGCCCCGGGAGAAAGTGATCCACCTCATTCAAGGAGGTGGATCAATGTTAACCTTATGGGAGAAAGTGGTCTGGAACTCTTATTTTAACCACTACTTATGAAGGAAGTATTTTTTGACAGATTTTAGCTCTGACTTGTCAATGCTATCGTCACAGACATGTTTACTTGGTTTGATCACTTGTATTCGCCATTATGCTTCGGAATGCTAGATAGAGTGGACAGAAAAATACATTACCATACTTTTGATACTGTACATGTTTATAAATTATGGGTATGCCACTAATTCAGTGTATGAGTTAGAGTGAAGGTCTTAAATCGTCAAAAAAATTAAAATATTCAGCCTGACCTCAATGATTTATGCGCTACCTAGTGCGTATATTCCTTTCGATAGCATGATGTTACACTCTTTCTTCCATTGTGTTCTAGAATGTAGAGCATTTCTTGAGAAAACACGCTTAAAGTATGGAATCACTAAAGATTAAACATAGTTGAGTAAATCAGTTTCGGTAAAGGGTCATCTATCCAGCACCACAATAAGTTTCATGATTATGGACGAAAATACATCCCTTTGCCCATATAAATTGTCTTTAGCATACGATTATGTATTTGAAGTACCTTAATTACTTACTATTAACATTTGCACTATTTTCTAATCTAGAAATTACTACAGAACCACGCTCAGATACACAAAGGAATCTATAAGATGAAGAATGGCTAACATTAACCTCTTCATGCTCTTCTTCTTCTTCTTCTTCGAATGAGGATGCTTAATACGAAATTTATTCATTCATTATTGATGACATTGTCCTTTTACTAAATTTTCTCCCTTAGCTTTCATAGCGTTATAGTAACCACCCAATCAACCGCTTTCTCACCTAACTTTGAATCGGACATGACAACTCATTTCCAGGCTTTCTCAACAATTTTAGAAATAGTGGTATATCTTCCTGTCATATATTTAACTTGAGAGTCGGCGATATCATGATCTTTACAGGCCTGAACTATATCGTTTACACCTGGATAGTCTCGTTTAAAACGTTTTTCGAAATTTGAACTTAGACCACAATACTGATAACCTGGTATTTTAATCTCGAACAGTAATTTATTAATGAACGAATTTAATAACCTAATAGCCTTTATTACTTCTCCACGTCATTATGTGTATTGAAAGGTTTTAAATTGGTATGATTTTTTATATACTCTTATTAGTTACCATGCGACTTGGGAAACAAGTTGATTCGCTATCCGTGAGTTATGATGACCATGATTAAAGCAAGTCACTCCCTTAGAGTTATGGTACGTTGCTAGCATTTATGATCAGTGCTATCGTATTCAATCCTTTGAAGTAGTATTTGCTGGGGTATGTTCCCTCGATAATTATTCATAATTTGACGTATGAGACTATGGTCTAACTAAAATATTGGTATGCTAGTGACGTTTCAATTGACGTCACATTGACGTCACAGGATTAAGACGTCTTCAAATTTAATGAATTATTATTTGAGTGTGAGCATTAACCATCACTACTTGCCATGTTTTTTATTTGGAAAACCTGTATTTTAGACATTGACGTCACAGGATTATGACATTTTCAAATTTATTGAATTATTATTAACCATCCCTACTTGCCATGTTTTTTTTATTTGGATAAACTCTATAAAGGAGAAAAAATTTATTTTAGACATTGACGTCACAGGATTTTGACATTTTCAAATTTATTGAATTATTATTTTATGAGAGCATAATCCATCGTCATGTTTTATTTGGATATATTCTATAAAGAGAAAAACCTGTATTTTAATGTTGTATGGCTTTTACTACAAATATATAATTTAAATGAGAGGGAAATATTACTAGAAATGAAAAAATAAGTACAAGTTTTTCCACATTTAATTATTATAAAAAATATACATATTTCACAATTTATTATTGTTATCCATATATATACAAAGATCGTCATACAGTGACAGATAGTCAAAATATGGGATAGGATCGGATGGATCTACAAACGATTTGGAGGCGGGGCTATTGTCTACAAATATTACTAGAAATGAAAAATAAAATAAAAGTTTTTTTTCACATTTAATTATAATAAAAACATATACAGATTTCACATACAATATATATTTGTTACATAGTATAATTATAAAAAGTGTATTGTAGTTACTTTTATTTCAATTTTTAACCATTATTACCAAGATTAATTATAAATAATGTTTTAATTTTTAACCAGGATTACCAAATATTAAAACTATTGACATGATTTTTTTTCAATCCTAAGCTTGATAGAACTGTCAACCCCTATTCCTTCATAAATTAATACAGACTTTGATCCATTTACAAGGTCAATATGATCTTTTTTACAAATGTTTGAAAACTTTTTAGGTAGAAAGAACCCTACGATGTTGTCTTGTAAATAGGCATTTACATAAATAGATCTACCAAACTTTGTATCTTTTTCATTAAAAGATATAATATCTAGTATTGTATTCTCCTTTAAACTTCTTAGAGAAATATATTGAATGTCGTTGGTCTTGGCTGAGTTGAAGTCATGTATAAACTTGTCCATATCTTGAAAAAAATTCAAACAAATATATTATAGAAATAATAAGAAGACAGAAACTTTTTAAAAAATAAATAAAGAAATTATAAATTACCTTGATTTAATCTGCACTCAGATCACCCGCCTAGCTTGTAGGTTTGTCTCAGAAGCGTCGACTAGATCGAAGTCTAATGTAGGTGGCTGTTTAAACACAAGTCTTCAACTGATTCAATTTTAATAATTTTAACGTCTTAAATACATAGCGTACTGTGTCTAGCTCTCAAGGTGAACATCAACTATCCATATTTCTAATTATGTATTCAACTCACTACCAGGTAGTCATAGAGAAGCGAGTCCAAGGACGATCACGTATATTCTAATTAGATATTCAGGTCACAAAAAGTATTCAACCATCGAGACGAGATTATAACGGCCAAGGCTGATCACGTATATTTCTAATTAGATATTCATGTCGCTGCTGAAAGGCCAACTACATTTGAAATCAACACACACATGCTTAAGATGAAGGTCTATTCAGGAAAACACATTGAGATGGTGTACTATAAAAGCCGTTCATATTAGATGATAGATGTATAATCTTCAACATGGCGTGCTCATCAGTCGTAGATAGTTCTGCAGGACGTAATTATGAACGTGTATATAAAGTGTCAAATTATTTAACTGATTTAGCAACATGCGAATGCTTTGACTTTCCACATAAATTATCAAACCCGGGTTGTTTGTTAGTAATTAAAGAATACGTAGAAGAAAAGCAGTAGAAATATACCTAGAACAAACCAGTTATTTTACAAATTCAATTATTTTGGAAGAACACCGCGAATTCTATGCAAATAATGTCACAACGAGATACCACATCTGTGCAGAAAATTGCTTCAAACCATCATCACATAACTACTGTCCACAGTTTGGAAGAACCTGTTGCGACTATGTTTCTTGGGAGTTTCTTCATGTAGAGTCGGCTTTGAAAAAACAAAAAGACATTAAAGAAGATTGGAGTAACGAAATGGAGGAGGATGTTTAAAAGATTTTGGGTAATATAGAACCTATATATATATATATATATATATATTGTATTTTGTTTTATTGATTTACTGATTATGCTTTGACTTTTCCGCATAAATTATCAAACCCAGGTTGTTTGTTAGTAATTAAAGAATATATATAAGTAAAAGCAGTAGAAATATACCAAGAACAAACCAGTTATTTTATATATTCAATTATAGGAGGATGTTTAAAAATTTTGGGTAATATAGAACATATATATATATGTTCTATATTACCCAAAATCTTTAAACATCCTCCTATAATTGAATATATAAAATAACTGGTTTGTTCTTGGTATATTTCTACTGCTTTTACTTATATGTATTCTTTAATTACTAACAAACAACCTGGGTTTGATAATTTATGCGGAAAAGTCAAAGCATAATCAGTAAATCAATAAAACAAAATACAATATATATATATATATATATAGGTTCTATATTACCCAAAATCTTTTAAACATCCTCCTCCATTTCGTTACTCCAATCTTCTTTAATATATATATTGTATTTTGTTTTATTGATTTACTGATTATGCTTTGACTTTTCCGAATAAATTATCAAACCCCGGGTTGTTTCTTAGTAATTAAAGAATACATAGAAGAAAAAGCATTAGAAATATACCTAGAACAAAACAGTTATTTTTCAAATTCAATAATAGGAGGATGTTTAAAAATTTTGGGTAATATAGAACCTATATATATAATGTATTTTGTTTTATTGATTTACTGATTATGCTTTGACTTTTCCGCATAAATTATCAAACCCAGGTTGTTTGTTAGTAATTAAAGAATACATAGAAGAAAAAGCAGTAGAAATATACCTAGAACAAACCAGTTATTTTTCAAATTCAATTATAGGAGGATGTTTAAAAGATTTTGGGGTAATAATATAGAACCTATGTATATATATATTGTATTTTGGTTTATTGATTATAAAATAAAATAAAATATGATAAAATATACAATGTTTCTTTGATTTAAATATTATTTGGATGTATATTTTCATAATTCCTAACTATATCCTGTTTTACAATTGTTCCAGGTCTAATAATATACATACATATATATATATATATATAATGTATTTTGGTTTATTGATTATAAAATAAAATATACAATTTTTGTCTGATTTATATGTTATTATAATGTACATTTTCATATTTCCTAACTATATCCTTTCTTACAATAGACTGTGTTGAGTTCAATTTTTAAATTCTAAAGGATCTTGAAAATATAATCTAATTAAATGAATGAAACTTAAAATACTTTTTGAAAATATAATCTAATTAATTGAATGAAACTTAAAATACTTGTTGAAAAAGAATTACTCTGTTTAATCTTTTTTACCGTCAAGACTTACCTCGCTGTCGGTAAATACCTCATTGTTGTTAATATTGATTATCGAATGAGTTGACAATTTGACCACCTTGATCTATCAAAGAAGTGAATTTCCGGATCTCCTTTTCTTTATCGATGACAAGGGCGATTTCTTATGTAATTTTATTGATTGATTTCTATTAAGTATTCAACTTACTACCAGCTAGTTGTAGAGAAGCGAGACCAAGGCCGGGCACCTATCTTTTTAATTAGATATTCAGCTCGCTGGCGAAAGGTGTGGTGTGGAAATCAACACACATATGATTTTGAAAGGTGTGTTCAGAAAAACACATTCAGCTGGAGGCCTATAAAAGGAGAATTTAACTATACCAAGTTATCATTTCATTGGCATCTTGTCGGCTGAAAAGAAGTTGTCACGTAAAAAACAACACAAAGTTCTCTGGTAAAAGTAAGCATAATTTTACTATTATTTCTCTAGTATTCAATTTATTAGTTAAACTAATATTTTATATTTTTCGGTACTTATTTGTTTTTATTTTGAATATTCTTTATGCGTTTCTCTTTTCCAAATTTATTATTTAAACTAACAATTAGTTTTCTTTTTTCTTTTTTAGTGTCTAAGGAACAAACATTTACACTTGACGAATCTATCGACAATGCCGGACCGTCTACGTCAGACATTAACAGACAACGAAATCATATTTGTTACTATGCCCCACGTACAAACACTGACGACACATTTACCATAATAAGAGAAAGACAGGACGAACTTACAGCAGGGACATTTTAGTTCGATTCAAGCCTTTGATTACGAACGTGAGTCCAATGCATTATCTAATGACGTGTTTCTCTAGTCTATTAGCATACTTCCTTAGAGGTACGGCAACATACGATTTAATTGGACTCACGATCACGAACACGGAGAATAACCTCGATAAACCGGTCGGCGTTTCGTACCGTAGATAAGATCAAATTGATGTGAACAGTATTATGAATACATTAACAAAAGTTATTCAGAGTAATGCCAGATTTAGTATAGCCGATGTGTTGAGGATTAAAGTGAATCATATCAAAATGATTATGGGCAACGGTAAGAGAGCATTAAAAAGAAGGTGCCTTCCAAACGATTATCTGAGTCATCATAAAAGGAGCATTGTCGTTGTTAAATCATTGACGTATTGTTTGGCGTACGCTATAGTAATAGCGATAGCCAAAATCACAAATGATATTAATTAGAAATCGTATATTAAGGGGCGTAAAATTAATAATGCTGTAGACGAGCTTCTCGCAAAAACTCGCGTAGATTTATCCGGGGGAGGGGGGCGCGAACATCTCGATAAATTTCAGCGTTATTTTGGTGACGAATATAAATTACGCGTGTATAATACCCTCTCGATGGTCAACGGATTGTGGTATGAGGGGGTATCGTCTTCTAGTAGGTACATTAACCTACTGTACGATGACGTCACGCATCACTTTAACGTAATAATCAATATGGCGGCGGCATTTTCCGTTCGGTATTTCTGCGACTGATGTAATACCGGTTTTGAAAGAGGTGCAAGACATTTATGTAAGAGTACTTGCCCCAAATGTATGTCCATACCTCCGTGTTTGTATGAAAATGAAAAAAAATGTGTATTGCACTGAATGTAACAGATTATTTAGGTCTGCCGCTTGTTTCAATAGCCATAAATCGAATAAAATTGACGGTAAGAAAACAGTTTGTGATTTAAGACAGGTGTGTATTACCTGTGATAAAACAAAGGGGAGAAATCAAATGTTTTAAATCATACTGCGCAACGTGTAAACAGAACAAAGAAAACCCGCATCGTTGTTATATGCAGGTGTTGAGTCGGAAGGAGCTTGATGATAAATATCTAATGGTCTTTTATGATTTCAAGACTAGTCAAGAAAGAGCTATAAACAACGATTGGTTTGTGCACCAACAGAATTTTCTTCACGTACAACACTATTGTGTAAAATGTGAATTTAACGATAATATGGACGAGGATTGTGACCAATGCGGGAAACGATCTCATTCCTTTTGAGATAATCCGGTAGACGGCTTCATCGACTACCTGAAACAACCGAGGCCGTTTGCAAATAAAATTGTTTGTCTTGGGCATAATGCCAAAGTCTTTGACGCTATATTTATCCTGAATAGATTTCTATCACTAAACTGTACCACTAAAATTATCGCGGACGGAACTAAAATACTCTGCATGACAATGGACCACATACAATTTAAAGACAGACTATGTTTCCTCCCCATGCCACTGAGACAGATCCTAAACCGTTTGGACTAGACTGTAAAAAAGCACACTACCCCTATTTGTTTAATACAGAAAAGAATTTAAATTATATCGGTGAGATGCCCGGTCCCGAAATGTTTGGTGCGGATTATATGAAACCGGGTGAGCGAAATGACTTTATGATATGGCACGCTGACAAACTGCGGCAGGGGTATATATTTAATAATAAGGCAGAGCTGGAGGCCTATTGTGTGGATGACGTAAATGTATTACGCAAGGGTTGTCGTACATTTCATCATTTATTTCTAAATATAGGTTCGACAGACGTTTTTAGAGAATCTATCACAATCTCGTCAGCGTGCAATAGATTATTTAGAAAACTGTTCTTAGCCCCCGATACGATAGCCATCCTGCCCAAGGGGGGTTACAGGTGCGGTGACAGACAGTCTATGAAAGCCATAAAATGGTTAGTCTATCTGGAGAAAACCCGCCCGATATTTACATACAGCACGCCTTCAACGGGCGTGAGATAGAAATTTTGGGTAGGAAAGTGGACGGCTACTGTGACGCGACGAGAGAGATTTTTGAGTTTGACGGTTGTTTCTTCCACGGGTGTACATGTCTTTCGAACCGTGACACGACTATAACAGGGACGAAAGAGACTCTCACCGAGCGATACGAGTGCACTCTTTTGAGAGATCGAGCATTTAGAGCCGCAGGGTACACTGTTACAACTATGAAAGAGTGTGACTTCGACAAAATATTGACTGAAGACACACAACTAGATATAGAGCTAAGCAATCACCCTATGATTCAAACTGCTCCGCTCAATCTACGTGACGCACTGTACGGTGGACGGTGTGAGTCTATGACATTACACTACAAGACAAACCCGGCGAAAAAATAGGCTATCTTGATGTCTGCAGTTTATATCCCTGGGTATGCAAATATTTTAAATTCCTGTAGGCCATCCTATAAATATTTTTGTCGCCGACGATTGCCCCGTGGACGTGGTATATGTATTCTTTAATTACTAACAAACAACCTGGGTTTGATAATTTATGCGGAGTGTCAAAGCATTCGCATGTTGCTAAATCAGTTAAATAATTCGACACTTTATATACACGTTCATAATTACATCCTGTAGAACTATTTATCTACGACTGATGAACACGCCAAATCTTTTAAACATCCTCTTATAATTGAATTTGTAAAATAACTGGTTTGTTCTAGGTATATTTCTACTGCTTTTTCTTCTATGTATTCTTTAATTATTAACAAACAACCTGGGTTTGATAATTTATGCGGAAAGTCAAAGCATTAGCATGTTGCTAAATCAGTTAAATAATTCTACACTTTATATACACGTTCATTATTACATCCTGTAGAACTATCTACGACTGATGAACACGCTAAATCTTTTAAACATCCTCCTATAATTGAATTTGTAAAATAACTGGTTTGTTCTAGGTATATTTCTACTACTTTTTCTTCTATGTATTCTTTAATTACTAACAAACAACCTGGGTTTGATAATTTATGCAGAAAGTCAAAGCATAATCAGTAAATCAATTAAACAAAATACAATATATATATAGGTTCTATATTACCCAAAATCTTTTAAACATCCTCCTATAATTGAATTTGTAAAATAACTGGTTTGTTCTAGGTATATTTCTACTGCTTTTTCTTCTATGTATTCTTTAAATACTAACAAACAACATGGGTTTGATAATTTATTCGGAAAAGTCAAAGCATAATCAGTAAATCAATAAAACAAAATACAATATATATATATATAGGTTCTATATTACCCAAAATCTTTAAACATCCTCCTATAATTGAATATATAAAATAACTGGTTTGTTCTTGGTATATTTCTACTGCTTTTACTTATATGTATTCTTTAATTACTAACAAACAACCTGGGTTTGATAATTTATGCGGAAAAGTCAAAGCATAATCAGTAAATCAATAAAACAAAATACAATATATATATATATATATATATATATATATTAATATATATATATAGGTTCTATATTACCCAAAATCTTTTAAACATCCTCCTCCATTTCGTTACTCCAATCTTCTTTAATGTCTTTTTGTTTTTTCAAAGCCGACTCTACATGAAGAAACTCCATAGAAACATAGTCGCAACAGGTTCTTCCAAACTGTGGACAGTAGTTATGTGATGATGGTTTGAAGCAATTTTCTGCACAGATGTGGTATCTCGTTGTGACATTATTTGCATAGAGTTCGCGGTGTTCTTCCAAAATAATTGAATTTGTAAAATAACTGGTTTGTTCAAGGTATATTTCTACTGCTTTTTCTTCTACGTATTCTTTAATTACTAACAAACAACCCGGGTTTGATAATTTATGTGGAAAGTCAAAGCATTCGCATGTTGCTAAATCAGTTAAATAATTTGACACTTTATATACACGTTCATAATTACGTCCTGCAGAACTATCTACGACTGATGAGCACGCCATGTTGAAGATTATACATCTATCATCTAATATGAACGGCTTTTATAGTACACCATCTCAATGTGTTTTCCTGAATAGACCTTCATCTTAAGCATGTGTGTGTTGATTTCAAATGTAGTTGGCCTTTCAGCAGCGACATGAATATCTAATTAGAAATATACGTGATCAGCCTTGGCCGTTATAATCTCGTCTCGATGGTTGAATACTTTTTGTGACCTGAATATCTAATTAGAATATACGTGATCGTCCTTGGACTCGCTTCTCTATGACTACCTGGTAGTGAGTTGAATACATAATTAGAAATATGGATAGTTGATGTTCACCTTGAGAGCTAGACACAGTACGCTATGTATTTAAGACGTTAAAATTATTAAAATTGAATCAGTTGAAGACTTGTGTTTAAACAGCCACCTACATTAGACTTCGATCTAGTCGACGCTTCTGAGACAAACCTACAAGCTAGGCGGGGTGATCTGAGTGCAGATTAAATCAAGGTAATTTATAATTTCTTTATTTATTTTTTAAAAAGTTTCTGTCTTCTTATTATTTCTATAATATATTTGTTTGAATTTTTTTCAAGATATGGACAAGTTTATACATGACTTCAACTCAGCCAAGACCAACGACATTCAATATATTTCTCTAAGAAGTTTAAAGGAGAATACAATACTAGATATTATATCTTTTAATGAAAAAGATACAAAGTTTGGTAGATCTATTTATGTAAATGCCTATTTACAAGACAACATCGTAGGGTTCTTTCTACCTAAAAAGTTTTCAAACATTTGTAAAAAAGATCATATTGACCTTGTAAATGGATCAAAGTCTGTATTAATTTATGAAGGAATAGGGGTTGACAGTTCTATCAAGCTTAGGATTGAAAAAAAATCATGTCAATAGTTTTAATATTTGGTAATCCTGGTTAAAAATTAAAACATTATTTATAATTAATCTTGGTAATAATGGTTAAAAATTGAAATAAAAGTAACTACAATACACTTTTTATAATTATACTATGTAACAAATATATATTGTATGTGAAATCTGTATATGTTTTTATTATAATTAAATGTGAAAAAAAAACTTGTATTTTATTTTTCATTTCTAGTAATATTTGTAGACAATAGCCCCGCCTCCAAATCGTTTGTAGATCCATCCGATCCTATCCCATATTTTGACTATCTGTCACTGTATGACAATCTTTGTATTTTTATGGATAACTATAATAAATTGTGAAATATGTATATTTTTTAATAATAATTAAATGTGGAAAAACTTGTACTTATTTTTTCATTTCTAGTAATATTTCCCTCTCATTTAAATTATATATTTGTAGTAAAAGCCATACAACATTAAAATACAGGTTTTTCTCTTTATAGAATATATCCAAATAAAACATGACGATGGATTATGCTCTCATAAAATAATAATTCAATAAATTTGAAAATGTCATAATCCTGTGACGTCAATGTCTAAAATAAAGGTTTTCTCCTTTATATAGTTTATCCAAATAAAAAAAACATGGCAAGTAGTGATGGTTAATAATAATTCAATAAATTTGAAAATGTCATAATCCTGTGACGTCAATGTCTAAAATACAGGTTTTCCAAATAAAAAACATGGCAAGTAGTGATGGTTAATGCTCACACTCAAATAATAATTCATTAAATTTGAAGACGTCTTAATCCTGTGACGTCAATGTGACGTCAATTGAAACGTCACTAGCATACCAATATTTTAGTTAGACCATAGTCTCATACGTCAAATTATGAATAATTATCGAGGGAACATCCCCCAGCAAATACTACTCTTTGAATTGTGGGAAGACTAATTCTATGATTAGTCTGCCGGGAGAACCTAATAAATTAAGGTTCAAGAACGTATAAGATTATTCCAAGTCATTATACTAGCCCAATATCGAACATTTATATCAAGTCATCTCACTCGTAGATAATATGGGGTACTTCCGTATTTGAGGCTCAAGAACGTATAAGATTATCCCAAGTCATTATATCAGCGCAAGCTCGTAAGTCTATATCAATTCATCTCACTCGTATATAATATGGGGTACTTTCGTAAACTGAAAATGCTGAGATATCTCTGCCAACCAAAGCTAAGTCTGCTATTATTTTCATTTTCAATGCTGTTGCGTATGATATACAAGATACTATACAAGCCTATTTCAGTGTGGGTCGACATAAAGCTATAGACTGTTTCTATCTATGTCAGATTTACTCTTTAATAGTCAAGCAAATGCTCATAGATAATGCTAACTTCCTCATCCTTTTCATAATAGATTGTATACATCTCAAACATGTATATGATGTTCATGTGAATATATACATAATGTTTCAGGTATCTTCGTGGAGATGTTCAACGCCATCCTGCTCCGTAGTCACTTCCCCGATCTTTGGAAGCACGCCAAATTCTTTTGCTTTCACAAACCGAGTAAGGACTTCCTTTATCTTACCAACCGACGAGCTTTCTCGATTAATTAAGTAAGATCTTCAAACGACTACTACTGAAGAGATTTACATGACATGTTCAGGAGGGTAACATCCTGATGGGCGATCAGGTTAGCTATCAGACTGGACACGCAAAACCTCACCAGCTGTTCCACTTTGTTGATAAATTCATGAGAAACCTCAACATAAACAAACTTCCACGACGTGGCAAAAGCCCTTGACCGTGTTTAGTACGAAGGACACATTTATAAACTCTTTTCCCTAGAACTTCCCTTCTATCTGGTTGAGGTAGTTCAATTTTATATATCCCATCGTAACTTCTCCACATCCTTTGGGATTGCCACACCCCAATTCAGACGCATTCAGGCTGGAGTGCTTCATAGTTCACTTGTGGGCCCTGTTCTCTTTATTCTGAATTTGAACGGCATTGCGAAATTCCCACTAGGCTGGAACTACAATCGGATGAGATGTATCTTTTAGTGGAGTTGTGGAGAGGGAATCAGTTGAAAAAGAGAGTCCAGACACACCTGGACCTGTTGGAGATATGGATGACCACTGGCCATATGCAGGATGAGTATAAACTTGGAGAAAACACACCAGTGTTCCTCACATATAAGCGAAAGCTATACAAGCCGGACCCCTCCTCCAGCTGTTAGAGGACAAGATTAGATGGGTGGTCAGGTATTACGTTGGACACTGAGTTGGCCTGGCAGCTACACCTGATAGACAAACTGACCAAGGCCAAGCAGAGAATAAGGATGCTAGGCCTACTGCTGAACAGGTACAGGGCCCTATCAATGAGGGACGGACTGATACTATATAAGCAGCTCCTAAGACTGATTCTCGAGAATGCATGTCCTACGTGGGGACAAGTGGCGGACACGCAAATGAATAAGATGCAGATATTCCTGAACCAGTATCTGAGGATCATAGTGAATGTTTCTTGGTACGTTTGCAACGTGACTTTGCATCGGGGCTTAGACATGCCTAACATCAAAATTACTTCCGGAAGCTTGCGCAGTCCTAACATGGCAAGATGCCCGGTTCCACCAATTCTATTTTCAAGGGGCTTGGACCTATGTTATAGACCCAGGGGGCTCTCAAATACATTCCAAAGACTTACTCTGAGAAGCGAGATGTTATAACAGTGGTAAGCGGAAAGCTCTCACCCAGCCCTCTGAAGAGTAATGTCACCTCACATATCTCTTGAAGCCTTTATTCGGTTTGCATCGACTCTTATCCTTTACTAATAGTAGTATGTTTTCCTTTGTTTTATAAACACTTTTTGCAATGCGACAACACAGCACTTTAAAGTACCGCAAATATAATTGTGTGACATGTTTTATTGCTACATGATATAATTTTATCTCGTACTACATTTCAGGAATTTTTAGAGCATGCTTTTTCGAGTCTAGTTGAGGCGAGGATTTGGACACACTCGGGATTGGAGGAGTGGACCAACAACATATATTAATATATATATAATATAGCATTGAGGATCCCTCCTACCTCCGAACTGAATCTTTGAATCTGGACTCTCCCCATGCCTTATATATACTTTTTTCACAGCATTAAACGTAGGCAAATGTTCTGGAGGAGCAGTCCAATCAGAAAGGATATCTGGCTGAAGTCCTTTCTTTATTTGCTTGAAACAAGTGCAATTCTGAGCATACATCTAATATATGTGTGTAACATAATGGCTACCATACAGTGGCAGAAAACATTATACTTATTTCTTACTTTGCGATGGTTCTCTCGATAAGGGAACAACCAGAAGAACCAGAGCCGAAGATGCCTCTCTGTTCACTGCAGTGATATCTGAATCTCTAATTTGTGGCTGCGTGGAGCTTTTCCACAGCCTCGGGACTCCCAGCATCATTAATATATGAATATATAATATATATATATAATAATATATATATAATATATATATATTACATTATTATGTAAATATATATCATTAATTATATATAACAAGCAGAAACAATTATTCAAGTTGATACAATCCCTCTTTAGCGAATTAATACATTTTATTCTAATATAATGTTTGAGAATACATTCTTAAGAATCAAATCCCTCAATGTAAGTTTTGAATGTTTTAAAATCACGTGGTTTTTAAAAGAAATCAACCGTGCTGAAATGATCTAGTGAATATTCATGGGTGGTAATGAGAGTCGAGAGGTTACGATTGGTATAGTTTTTTTGTATTCCTCCATCAATATCTAGCTCGTAGTTTATTGGAGCGTTATAAATAGCCTAACAATTGCATTTCAAACAATGCTTTAAAAAATTCGATTTATTCGAGAGGGAAACACTGTTAAATACATTTATCGACATCTACAAGTGGGGGTGTTTCATCAGCTACTTCATGCAAACTCCCATCACCACCAAAAAAACACAATTATATTATGAGTCTGGCCCAGAGCTCTAATTTCTGTGAATATATTTTAAGGGGCAAGGATTCGAGAATACAGAATAATTGTTAAATGATAATACTCACATACTTAAACAAAAATTTAATTAAATCCATTTATGCATCAGAGGATTTTCAGCTTTTGATTTGATGGGTATTATTCCTATTAATAATAATAAATAAACTTTTTTCAGAATTTGCTACGAAAAATAAAATGTAAGTATTTTAAAATCCACCCTTTCTTCCGTGTTATAAATACATTATGGTAAATAAAGACATCATACAAATTAAAGCTAATACCAATTAAACCCCTTAGCATACCTTTAAGATACATCTGGTGTTTTAAATCTTCCCAAGGCCCCCCTTCTCTGTTAGGCCCTCGATTTCCAAAGAGTTTACAGAGCCCTTGTTCCACTTTAGCTGACAAACATATCTCTAATATAATACAACTGGACCATAGTGGCAATAAACCCCTCCAAAAAATGACCATCCATTATCTACCTCGTGGGAGTGAAGATAACGATTGTAAACATACAGCATGGACTAGCTTGCATGGTATTGAAAGACAGCTACTACGTCAGTCACCTCGTGGCAATCTAGAACTGACTACCGTGAATTACACAACACAACTGAGCTTCATATAGCACCCGTTGTCTGATCCGGGCAGTCCTTCTGGAAAGGTCTGGCGTCTTGAATAATCCAGAGCTTTGAAAAGAACAAACTTTGTAGCTCTGCACGCTTTGACTGGTTACCACACTATCATCTGCTACATCACGTCCCCTCAGGTTCATCCATTTCCCCTTTATCTAAATCCCTTCTTTCGATAAAATTTGAAGTCATCACTTTCTGGACTGTATATATATATATATATATATATATATATATATATATATATATAATATATATATAATATATATATACACACACACACACACACACATATACTCAGGAAGGGTCTGCCGTGAAACTAATGAAGCTTGAGCTTCAGGGCCCCTAGTCCTGAAGGAGCCCCAGATAAGACATAGCTTTTTTAAAAAAATTGGGTCTACTGTGTGATATCAGATATGGTGAACAATTTTGAAATTGATGAGAAAAGTATTAAATTTATGATATCATATTATGAAAATGATATTGACCACAAATTAGTAAACGATGTTATCAGTTCAAAGAATATTTGCACCATAGGAAATTTCAGAACACAGAAAAAAAATGCCATCTAAAATGCAAAGCGCAGAAGTTCTTCAGCTTATTTGGAGCAACACTCATTGAAGTGTTCCTCAAAATTACTACTACGCTTAAACAACTTTACTTGGCAACACCTATCATGAGCTGTGAAGCAGAAAATAATTTTTCAAAGCTATCCTTTATATAATATATATATAAAAAATGGTCTACCATAACTGAAGAGATCTTCAATTCTTTATGCATATTGTCTTTAGAAAATAACATTGCAAGGAAGATCTCATACGAAAAAACTGTACGTAAATCTGTTGCAAGATAAAAAAAACCAGAGATAAGAGTCTTTTGTAAAATGTGCTTCATTTAGTATGTATTCTCATAGGTGTTTAGAAAAAATATGATAGCGACTGTGGCCTTGTCTATGTTTATATTTCATAGTTTAGTTTACGCATCTAACATTTTCTTTAATTTCCATCAACCCCCCCCTTCCCCCCCCCCCCCCCATTAATCGAAAATTAAAAGGCATATGAAATGTGTATTCATTCCAGTGACTTTGACATGTGAAATAAACCAGTAAAGCAATTTTAGGAAAAATCTGGGACGTGGGGGTCAAGTATTTTTTTTAACTGTCGTAGATAAACTCCATTGAATAATATAAAAGTGGGTACCAAAACCTCGTTTCTGGTTGTGAAGGGGCCCCCAAAAACAATTCAAGCTTCAGTGCCTCAAAAATGTAGGTCCCCTCTGCAACATACGTATATATATATATATATATATAATATATATATAACTAATATATATATATATACTAATATATAAAACACATGTTTTTAATTTTCAATTTTCTCTTTCGATATTAGAGTCCTTTAAATTTAACACTTATTTGTTCATATCAGCGGAAACTTAAGAAGCTTACATTTTACTTTAATCCCAGTAGTTTACTTACCCTCCTTATAAAGTAAAAATTAGCCTTGCTTAAATATATTTGTTTTATGAGTTCATAAACCAAATGTCAAATTGTTTTAATTTCTATTAGAAACAAAGAGAATAAATTTCTTTTATAATCAAGTCACTTTATTTTTGGTTTGTTTTCTTGTATGGCTGAGGCGCAGCTTCATGTTACTATGCAAGGTGCTTGCGTTGCCATGACAGCCAGTCAAAGTGTGTGTGTGTCTGTAACCTTATAACCTACCAGCTATTAAGCTAGGCTAGTTATTGATACATAGAAAATATATTTATTGGAAAAAATAACAATATGACAATCAAACAAGACCTGGATATCAATTCAAATTTGATCTGTGTTTGTAAGCAATAAATAAATAACTATATCACTCTTGTAAAATAAATGTATTTCTAGGACTAAAATAAGTGGTATGGAACTCCGCACGGACTTTCTAGTTCTGTTGTTTAAAATTGAGATATTTATTCAAAATTCGTATGTTAAAAGAAATAATATAGACTAGCATACCCGATTAAAATTTGCGCTTTTCTCATGTAAAACATTTTTGACTCAGTTTTAAATTTTATAATTTTATTTTTAAAGAAGTAAGTTTTCATTTTATATTTGGACCATTAAAAAAGATTGATATTGGGTCGTTTTAAATTTTCGACTTCCGCTTAAAGTTTTCGACATATTATTAGGGTTGAACATCTTCTGGTTATCGCATTGCTATTAAATTCCTCATATTTAGACGACTAAAAAAGGTAGATTTGACTATTTAATCTAAAATGATAAGATATATCAATTCCTGTAAAAACATTTCTCCTAAAAGGTTAAACGAAAAAAAACATAAAAATTTGGGAACTTTCTTTTTACTTTCTCATTTATTAGATAATTATTTTGTTTAAAAATTTTATATCTGTGCAACTAAAGCTCCAAAATTTTACTAATATATTTCCCATGTCCATAAAAAATTGGTTTTATAAAGATGTAGTTCAAATAAAAGATTTTTATTTTAGACTGTACAACAATTTTGCAAATATAAGTTATTTAGTATCTTAAATAGTTACAGAGATACGGAAATTTCCGCTTTTGTAAAGTATCCTAATATATTTTCATGGACAAATCAAAATATCCATTTTATTATAATTTTAATCAACGACTAGATACGAATTTTAATCAAATGTTAGAGCCGATTTTGAAAATCTTGATTGTTTCAGTTTTCACCCTCTAATAAACTACTCTTAATTTTAGGATTAAATAGACACACGGATAAACGGCATTCAGGGGGTCATGAAACGTCGATATACATCAACATCTCAGGTTAGATTTATTATAACGGTTGAAATACTTTATCTTTAGTGTTCAAAAAGTTAAAAAATATACATAAGTAAGGGTAAAGTGAGCATCGAGGACAACTTTAACACGATTGCGGGTTTCCTAATGACACGATAATATTTTGAGTGAGTGGGAGGTAGGAGGGGGGGGGGGGATGACTGAGAGATTTTGGGGGGGGTTTGGGGGGGTTCCTGAGGGTGGAGGGGAGACTTTATTTTTTGTGCGGTTTCTGCGACACCTTTTACATAATTTTAAAAATTTTGGGGGTTTCCTGGATGGGGGGGATGGGGGGTTTGGGAGCACCTGGCGACTGAGGGGGGGAAAGATTTTTCGTTGTCTAGCCCCGGGGATGAAAGAGAGGTGACGAGCCCAGGGTTTTTTCCTCTCCCCTCATCAGATTGAAAGGGTGACAGAGAGAGGGAGGCGGGGTTTGAGGTTCCTCCCCCGACGCCCCGGCGATTTTTTTTTCCCCTTTGGGCACAACACGAGGGATGTGGGGGGGAATGAGAGATGTGGGGGAACTATTTTTTTTGGTACGGTCAGATTAGATGCCCCGGGGTTAAATCCTCAGCACTTTACATATCTTGGGAGGCTACAGAACATAGGGCCCAGGTTTGAACCTCAAATTTCACGGGAAAAACCTAATGGAACGTACAGACCCTGGGTCCCAGGTTGAATCCTCAGCTTTTTTTATTGTAAAAGTGTAGATCACGGGAAAAAACCCTAATGGAACGGGCTACTGATCAATGCCCCGGGTTGAATCCTCGCACTTACATATTATATTTAGATCAAGGAAACAACCAAAGGGGAAAAGGCTAAAAAATTAGGTCCGGTTTAACCCTACTTTACTATATAAGTTAGATAAGGAAAAAACCTAATGGGACGGCTACGATCTAATGCCCCGGGGTTCAATCCTCGGTACTGTAATATTAATGTAGACACGGGAAACAACCAAATGGAACAGGCTATGATCTAGAGCCCGGGGTTCAACCCCGGGTACGTAATATCTAAAAAGTAGATCACGGGAAAACCCACCTAATGGAAAGGCTATGATCTAGAGCCCCGGGTTAACCTCGGACTTACATTTTTTAAATGTGATCCAAAAAACCCTAAGGGAACGGGTACGATTAGATGTCCTTTAACCCTCAGCACTTTCTATATTAGTGTAATCCAAGGAAAAAACCCCTAAGGAACAGGCTACGTTTAAAGGTCCCAGGTTAAATCCTCAACTTTATTTTAAATATATTGATCCGGGAAACACCTAAGGAACGGGCTACGCCAAGGTCCGGTTAACCCTCGACTTACTATTTAGTTGATACGGGAAAAAACCCCCAAATGGAACAGGCACGACGGGCCCCGGTTATCTCGACTTACATATAATAGTGTAGATCACGGGAAAAACCCCAAAGGGAAAAGGGCTACGACCCATATCCCGGGTTTTAAATTTCACTTTTAATATATATATAGACACAGGAAAACAACCAAAGGAACAGGCTAGCCCATACCCCTTTTTTAATCCTCATAATATATTTTAAATCCGGGAAAAACTTTAAGGAAAGGTAAGATTGGGTCCCGGTTAATCCTCTATTATAATGTAATAAAGGGAAAACCCTAAGGGAACAGGGTACTGATCAATGTTCCGGTTAACCCTTTATTAAATTTTTATTTTTTAAATCCAAAAACCCCGGCCCCCCCCCCCCCCTTTTTTCCAGGAAACAACTAATGGAACGGGGTATGATCTAGAGCCCATTTTAAATCCTCGCACTTTACATATATATGTGTAGATCAAGGGAAACAACCTAATGGAAAGGCAAATGACTAATGTCCGGGTTGAACCCTCAGCATTCATATATATATGTAGATACGGGAAAAACCTTTGGACGGTATGACTGATGCCCGGGTTAAATCCTGGGTACTGTACATATCTAAGTAAAACACAGGAAAAACCAAAGGGAAAAGGGCTCAGACCCCATAGGTCCCAGTTTAACCCTCAGCACTTTACATATAATAGTGTAGACACAGAAAAAAACCCCCCCAAAAAAGAAAAATGCTACTGATCTATATGTCCCAGGTTCAATCCTCATATATATAGTAAGATCACAGGAAACAACTTAAAAGGGAACAGGCTACAGACCCATGGTCCAGGTTAAATCCTAAATTATATATAGTGTAGATCACAGGAAAAACCCTAATGGAAACGGTACTGATCTAATTTTTCCGGGTTCAATCCTCGGTACTGTACATATCTATATGTAGATCACGGGAAAAAACCTAATAACATGCTCAGATCCGGGCCCCCGGGTTGAACCTAAAGCACTTCACGGAAAACAACCTAAGGAACGGGCTACAGTCCATAGTCCCAGTTAAACCCTCAGCACTTTACATAATATAGTGTAGATCCGGGAAAACAACCCTAATGGAACGGGTACGACCCCAAGGCCCCAGGTTGAATTCAGCACTTTACATACATATGTGTAGATCACAGGAAATAAAAATGGAACGGGGCTACAGACCATAGGCCCGGGTTAACCCTCAGCATTTTCAAGGAAAAACCCAATGGAAGGGGCTACTGATTAGTTTCCCCGGTTCAATCCTCAAATTGTGAGATCACGGGGAAACAACCAAAAACGGCTACAGATCTAGGGTCCGGGGTTCAATCCTCTTTCTATAGTGTAGTCACGGGAAACAACCTAATGGAACAGGTTTACAGACTAGAGGTCCCAGGTTAAATCCTCTTTAAAAATTAGTGTAACACAGGAAACAATTTTTGGGAACAGGCTACGATCGGGGCCCGGGTTCAACCCCTCATATTATTTGTAGATCACAAAAAAAAAACCTAATGGAACGGGGCTATTGATCAAAAGGTCCTTGAGCATGTGATGGGTGATGGGTTGGGTGTGGAGAAAGGACCTTTTAAACATGGAGCAATACGGCGAAAACTTTGTAGGGGGGTTAGCGCGTTATCAGCACCGGATGCAGGAGAGTGATGATCGGGGTTCTCCTCCTCTCTCTCAGAGGGAGGGGCAGGGTTGAGTGTTCTCTCCCGACGAGCCAGCGAGTTTTTTCCCCCCTCTTTCATCGGTGTGTTGGTAGGGCAGTTTAGGCCCCCGAACGCTGGGATATGAAAGTTTATCCTCCCCTAAATAAATATACGAGTAATTTTCTTCTCAAACCCTAGGGTCAGCCCGCAAAGATTGGGAAAGTTCAAAAAATCTTAATTACCTTTAAATGGGGGCTGGATTTTTAATTACCTTTAAATGTTTAGGTTTAGAAATTTAAACAATATTTGTCAAAAAAATCGATACTTCTTTGAATATTGAATTAGGCAAAGTTCAAATATCTTCCTTAAACATGGTGCAGATACGGGGAAGGGATGATTTTTTCTCTCTCCCAAACCCCTGATGGTCACCCAGAAAAGATGGGAATTAAGGATAACAATTATTTTTCCCCTCTCCCTAAATAAATAGTACGTTTTTTTAAACCCCTACTTATTTTTAATTTACATTGATCATATATTCAGTAAAAAATTTTTCCCTCTCTCGTAAAAGATCTTTCATGCATATCTTAGTCTTTCAACAAACACTATAATAGTCATTCAACCGCGCCGCCGGTTCTTTCACCACTTGAAAAGTCATTTTTGCCGTCGCCTTGATAGACAGCCCCGCGCTGCCGCGTTAAAACCGACTTCGGGAAAGACTTTCCCCACATAGTCCACGCACATTTTTGGGGCTCTTTCCCCGTTCGCTGATCTCCTCGTTCCTTCCAGGCGACAAACGTTTAGGCCCGATACTTTTCGAGTTCGGAGAGCTTTTGACACGGTTGAGTCTCCCCGCCAATCCGATCCCTCGATCACAAAGCGTTTTCCTCGAAGGATTCATTCCTCGGCGGGGGAAAGGCCTTCCTGAGAATTTGGGCTCGTCCCCTTCCTTTGGGCTGAGACGGGACATGATGTTGAACGTTCTCGAGGGACGACTGCCCGTACTTTTCCCCAGTTTAGGCATCCGCCCCTGCACCAAAGAGTCGCAACACTGCTGAAACCCCTTCTGGGCTCTGGATGTATTTTCCAACTGTTGTTGAGACTTTTTTTCCCCCCCCAAAATGCCCCTCCGACATAGCCCAACCCGTCTAAACTTTTCGAATGGATGCGTCTCCCACCTCCCGTTCGCTTATAGTCGGGATCGAGGGGGAACCCCCCTCCCCCCCTCATACCCTTCGATGATCCACGAATTGTGTTAGTCACAGAAAAAAATTTAACGGAACAGTAACAGATCTAGGGCCCAGGTTCAATCCTCAGCACTTCAAGGGAAACACCAAAAGGGAACAGGAACAGATCTAGAGGTCCCGGGTTCAATCCTCATATATAGTGTAGACACGGGAAACAACCTAATGGAAAGGGCTACAGTCTGGGGTCCCGGGGTTCAACCTCATATATAATTGTAGATACGGAAAAAATTAACGGACGGTAAGATCTAAGGTCCCGAGTTCAATCCTCACATTTACATATAAATATGTACATCACAAAAACAACTTAAGGGAAACAGGGTAAGATCTAAGCCGGGTCAATCCCATATTATATGTGGGATCACAAAAAAACCCCAAAAGGGAAACAGGATACAGATCTAAGGCCCGGGGTTCAATCCCCCCTCAGACCGGTACAAACCCTTTCCCTTCACCTTGACCACATTTTGCAAAATGTGGGGAATGTCAGGCATCACCGGGTTTCGGATTCCACTTAAACTGTGGTCCTTCATTTCATTCACAATACCCTACCATTCACATTAGCGTAAGTAAAGTGATGCTAATAAATATAATTCCTGGTAGATGGGCTAGTGGTTTTTCCCTATTACAATCCGCATATCAAACATCAAAAAGGTATGTGTGCCCTAGTTGTTTTTCCTATTACAACCCCGACTAAACAGCATCAAAAGAGCAAATTTGGGGGTTTTTGAGAGGTCGTTTGTGTCTCCATCCTCTCAGGAAGCAAAGTAAATTTCATTTCCCCCTAGCCCAAGGGGGAAAGGTTATTACAGTATGTTTTTGGTAGGGGGAACGGAAAGTCTGTTCGACGTGGGAATTTTTTTCTGAAAGGCCTTTTTTCCCTGCAAAAATTTGTTTTAAAGCCCGATATTGGTAAAAAATAGACCTTTCAGGAGTAATTCCTATCGTAAAAGAAAAAACCCCCCTGGGTGCGTAGTTAGTCTGCTAGACGTGGGAGGGGAGATCAAGGTTCAAATCTCGGTCGGGTGAAGAAGGGAGGCGGGTTCCAAACCCTTTCCAATCCATTAAGTAATTATTCCCGAACGGGTAGTAAGATAGGGGCTACACCAAGCATGTTATCTTCGGCAGCACCGTTAAAATTTATTTTCAATGTTAAATTTTCTATCCAAAATCGGTACGCTTATCCTCCATGAAAGGTTTCTTCATGCTAGGGCGAAGGGGGGTTCCCCGGTAATTACATTAAACTTTTTTTTCCAATCTTTATTAATTCTTTTTAAAAGATTTTTAGTTAAATTAAATTTAAGGTTAAATATCCTACACATGATCGGGTTTGTTGGCAAAGGGTGTGGGACTTAAATTAGGCCCTTAGGTTTCTCCATTTTCTTGCCTAAAACCTTGCGTTATAATACAAAATCTGGAATTGCAATCTTATTTCTGAACTATCGCTGACATGTAGGTGGGGGGTTCAACCCTTCCCTAAAAAGCCTTTAAATTGGGAGACGGGGATTGGAAAGGATTTAAAAATTGTTTAAATTTCTCCCTACGTTACACGTTCCAGATTGTTTGAATTTTAGCAAATTCAATTTTCAAATGAAGAAACTGATTTTTTAAAAAAAATATTGAAAAACCTTCTAATCCTCCTTTTTTAAAGCAATTCTTTTAAAGTAATTAAAATCCTGCCTCTTTTAAAAGGAAATTCATTTAAAGGAAATTAATTTTTTAAATTTGGTTTAAAAGGTAATTAAGGGACTTGCTTTTTTAAGGAAATTTAAGGGTCAAATTTTGTTTTAAGGAAGATTGTTTAAACTTACTAATTCAATACGAATAAGTAACAAAATTTTTTTAGAAAAATATTGTTAATCTTAAAAAAACCCACCTCATTTAAAGGAAAATTTTTTAAAGGAAATTAAGTTTGTTTAAACTTTATCAAAAGGTAATTAAATGGACTTTGTGGGTAATTCATTTAAAGGTAACTATGATTGTTTAAACTTTGGTTTTTTCAATATTAAAATGAAGTAACAAATTTTTAGAAAAAATTGTTAATTTCTTCAAAATCCAGCCTCATTTAAAGTAATTAAGATTGTTTGAATTTTGGCTAATTAAATATTCAAATGAATAACTGATTTAGGAATGGTTTAAATCTACCATGCAAAATTTTACATCCTATGGGGGAGGAGTAGAAGAGAGGTATTTAACCATCTCATTGTTACATCCCATTTAAAGGTTTTTATTTAATGGAATTAAAATTTTTTGAAATTTTGGGCAAATTTCAAATTCAGATGAAGTAACGTTTTTTTAAAAAAAATTTTTGTTAACTCTTCAAAATCCAACTTTTTAAAAAGGTAATTAAAGATTGTTTGAATTTGGGTTAAAAGGGGTAATTAAAGGCTTTGCTTTTAAGGAAATTTAAAGGGTCAACTTTTTTTTAAGGGAAGTTTGTTTGAATTTTTCTAATTCAATATTCGAATGAAGTAACTAAATTTTTTTAGAAAAAATTTTGTTAACTTAATAACTCCCTCATTAAAAAGGGGAATTTCATTTAAAGGTAATTAAGACTTTTTGAACTTTACTAAAAAAGGGAATTAATGGATTTGTGAGGTAATTCTTTTAAAAGGGTAGCTTGTTGTTTGAATTTTGGTTAAATTCTTTTCAAAGAAGTAAAATTTTTTGAAAAAATTGTTAACTTTTTTCTTAATCCAGCCTTTTAAAAGGAAAAAAGTTTGTGAACTTTGGCTAATTCAATTTTCCAAATGAAGTAACTGTTTTGGAATGGTTTAAATCTCCTGCAAAATTTTTACGTCCTACTAGGGGAGGATTTTAAGAGAGTGTATTTATCCCAATTTTCACTTTTGTTAATTTAATTTTTAAAAGTAATTCATTTAATGGTAATTAAGATTGTTTGAAAATTTTTTTTTTGGCTAATTCAATATTCAAATAAAGTAACTGTTTTTTTAGAAAAATATTGTTAACTTTTTTTAAAAAGGAAATTCTTTTAAAAGGGTAATTAAGATGTTTGAACTTGGTTTAAAAAAGGAAATTAAAGGACTTTGTTTTTTTTTAAGGGAAATTTAAATGGTCAAATTTTTGTTAAAAGGAAGATTGTTTAAACTTAGCTAATTAAATATTAAAATGATGGAAACGTTTTTTTTTATGAATATAAAATTTAAAACAATAGATACATACTATATTTTTGGGGTTTTTTTCCACAAGTTATATTTCTTAAAATTTGTTTGTTTTATTATTTTTAACAAAATAAAATTAAAATTTGAGTACGGACGTGAATTTTTTTTAGTTTTAATCCTTACACTACAGAACATGAATATTTATACATTAACACTATAATCTGACGTGTATTTTTGGTTTTTAATACTAAAGTAAAACATAAATTTTTTATACTTAAAAAATAGAGTACATACGTGAATATTTTTGTTTTAAAGTTATAGTTCTTGAAATTGTTTTTTTTTTTTATACATTAAACTAATCACTTACACTATAGGTAAGACGTGAATATTTTTTTATTTTTTGAACATAAAATTTTTTTTATACAAAACCCAAAATAGGTATGACGTGAATATTTTTTTGTTTTAATCACTTCAGTAAAAAAACATGAAATTTTACCTATAGAGACTACTGAACAAAATTTTTTTTTTGGGTTTAGTTCAACCCTTTCCCTTGAAACAGTTTTTTTTTTCCAAGACGCACTGTTCACTATAATTTGACGGTCTGTTGATAATGGGACCAAGAAATTATTGCATTCCTGGGACTCTATATCTTTTGTCGTCGAAGTCAAGAGCGACCCTATTTAATTTTTGTGTGTAAAGTTGAAAACCTACAGCTCTTATTTAACGAGCCCCTCTCGCATCGTCCCCACTGTAAACAAATTAATAATCCTCTAAATTTAAAAAGTTCTTAACGCGCTACTCTTCACCCCCCTTTGCCCCGAGCGTCTCTCCTCCCCTTGACCCAGAATGAATAAGTTTTGGGCGTAAACCCAAAGAAATCAGTGATGATCCGACCTCGATCTCGTCTTTTTAGTTTACCGACACCCCCTTTATTTTTTAGGGGATTGTAAACATTTCTTTTCCTAGGGGGAGGTGTAGGTAGTATTAGCTAAAAAGGGGATCTCGTAGA
This sequence comes from Timema cristinae, assembly GCA_039000515.1. Taxonomy (NCBI): domain Eukaryota; kingdom Metazoa; phylum Arthropoda; class Insecta; order Phasmatodea; family Timematidae; genus Timema; species Timema cristinae. Next base: position 50,038 of record JBCFYV010009882.1, on the reverse strand, counting down.
ACTCACAGTCCCATGTATAAGAAGTGAGTCTGTATCAGTGTATTAAGTTTTAACGTACCTTGGGGGGGCAGGATCAAACCTGGGAAGAGACCTACATACTACCTTGAGATTTCCAAAAGGCGAACCCGCAAAGATAGGGAAATTTAAAATAAACTCTTGCGGCTCCCTTTCCCCATGAAAACAGGTTTTTCTGACACTATCGTGCGGTTTTTTAAAATTAGGGCGGTTGAGGTTACCCGTCCAAATTTCCCTTCCCCCCTGGGAGCTATCCTTTTTTCGTACGGTAAGCCCTTTTTAGATAAAAGGGGGACCGAATGCGGATTGTTTACAGTTTTAAAAACATTTTTCAAATTGATTGCTCCTTACCCCCCATTTCCGCGTTTAACCTGAAAACGGGGCCATCCCCGGGGCTTGCTTGAAAAGAAAACGGGGAACTCTCGTCAGTTCAAAACCCTTCGCAAAAAATACTTTAGATAGGGATAATGACGTACCCGCTCTTTTTGCTAAAGTTTTTAAAATTTTTTCATGTTCCCCCCGGGGGAATCCCCTTTTCCCGGGGCAAACGCAAGTCAAAAGAGCGCGTGCACTCTCGCGGGTATTCAAGATCTACCTGCAAGAATTTGCCCGTATCCGCACGTCCTCTACTTTAGCACGTCCAATGAGCAATTTCTTCTCTTCGGCACTTGAACTCTCCCTAGGGAATTAGGACAGCAACTAAATGAGTAGAGTCCATTCACGTTAGTTTGACAATGTGGACTCCCGGGTTGGAAGATCAAACGCGTCTATGCGATTATTCCTACAGGTGACGATTAGCCACAAAACATATCCCCCCCGCGGATAGCTCCCCCAATGAATTGATGAGTTCCCCATCATCGATTAATTAGGCCGTACCCGGTTATTTTCAATAGAGCCTGGGACCTAGACTGGGAGCGTTAAGGGGCCATGGGATTAAACAACGTCTTAGCAGAGAACACGAAATTCTCAAAAAACTTTGGCCCTAAAATTACGCCGTGTACAGGTAGAGGTTCGAATAGTCCAAAAATTTTACATTTGAATACTCGCCAAATCACAGGGTGATCATATCTTCCTGAGAAAAATGGTATCCGTGAGCGCGTTGTAAAATTTTCTTTGCTCGGGAAATGAGTCCGTCCCCCGTCGAATGAATCAAAAATAATCATAGAGGAACACTCCTTTTCGTGTGACTAATTTGAAGCTTCATCCTCGGATGACACTTAGGGGGATTTTAAGTTCTCGCGTTCGAGGTAAATAGCATTTCTCTAGGGAAGTACATAGAAAACTGAAACTTCTAAATTTTAATTTAATCCCCGAAACCCCTGCCGAATATATTTTATGATTACTTTTAATCTTCCCATTGCTCCCCAAAAAGCTCGACTTTTCCCGGGTTGACAGAACGCTCTCCCCCCTGAACGGATCATTTTCTCTTTGTTCAACAGTGATTCGAGAAGAAAAAATTTCGTAGCAACGGCGTTATGGTTATACGTCAGGGGACTCGGGTTCTTTTAATTAAATTAACGCCCCCCGTGACACTCCCCCTAAGTCCATCACATGACAATGATCCAAACCCTAATATCATCATTTTGTAGGCTTCTCGATATATACAATGAACTGTATTAGACGCCTTTTTAGTAGGATTAACGGTTTTCATTGGGACGACGGTACTATAGTACTCTTGTACACGCTTGCGTATTACGACACCCCAAAAAATTTTTCAGTACAAACTTTTCCCGTGAAGTGACGGACCGAGAGACTAAATAAAATTAATTTTAAAGTACATTCCTAAGAATAACTACAACGCGAACATTCCGGGATATAAAAATTTTTTTTTCGGGATCACTCGTCTCTAAGCAAATAAGCTCTCCCGGCCGCATATACGATAAACCCGTTTTCTCCCGGCTTATATGAGTGAACGTGAGGAATTTATCCCCCCCTTAGGGAATGTACCCTTTCCGCGCCGAATTTTTTTACACCCTCTTTTTTTTTTGTGAGTTTTTTTTCAGTCAAAAAAGGGACAGGCATCTATTTCAAAAATATCTAGTCCCTTTTTAATTTGATGATGTTGAGGGGAAAAAACCGCGCGATTTTTTATCCGTGAAATGATAAGTTCTGTCCCCTCATTTTTCAGAATAAATTAATGTCAGCACGCTCTTTACACTTCGTGTCGGGGAACAATTACTAGTTTTTTAGAGGGTCATGTGTCAATAAAAGTCACCCCATCTGCTTTGCAGTGACACATTTACAATATATCGTTAAGCTTTTTAACGCTCGATAATTCTTGGAAATGGGGGGGAAACCCGTTAGATTTTAACACTTTCGAAATTAGGGTAAAAGGATAAAGGAGTCTCCCCGTCGGCTCAAAAAGCGGGTAAAAAAATACGGAAGCAATGACCCCTTTTCACATTGCACATTTTCAACGCTTTACCCCCGGCTATGTTTCAGGGATTTTAACCCGAGCCCCGATCGTGAAAACCCTGTTTTTTTAGAGAAATTTTTTTCATTCCAAAGACCGTAACATCCAACCCCAGTCTCTAGACACAAAACCCTTTAATTTGTGCAAGGGGGGAAAAACTACATTATTTTCAATAACTCCTAAGTTTGTAGTGCTAAATTACCGCAAGATTGAGTTTAAAACCCTTTTCAATTCTACCCCTTTGGGAGGAGGGTAAACCGAAAAGAGATGCAAAATTTACCTTTATCGAGTCATTTGCAATTTTTTCTTCTACCGCTTTACGTATTTTTCCCCCCGCACCGCGAGAAAATGAACGGGGTCCTTGTAAGGGAATTTATTAGTGAAGAATAGGTTTTTATAGGGGGGTGTACGCCCGCTCAAAAAAGTTTTTAAAAAGGACCTAAAGGTTCAGGGAAAGTCAAACGGTAAAAACCGTACCAAATCACGTACTGAGTCAAAAGCGTCCCCGGGTCGTCCCCTATACCCAAATTCCGAGTATCAAAACGCTGAGGGCTTTAAACAACCCTGGGGTATGCTCAAATAGCCTTATATATTGTGTTGTTTATATCACGTTTTGATAATTAATTAAAAGTTGCCATTCGAGTTAATTCACGGGGGTATCACTTTATTCCATTTTTTTGTGGATTTATGTGGGGAAAAAAAGCAGTCTTTTACCGGAGGTTTTTGCATTTCACTTATGCCCCTTTTTGCCTCCTCTTCATTCAGGGACGTCCCCGGGGGGTCAAGGGTGTAAACAAACAGGAACGACTATATGAGTAAGTGCAATGGGAGGGCAGGTTCGATTTCGCCCGGAGTTTTAATAATGGGTTTTTTAGTCTCCTAACCCGCAAATTTTTACACATTTCATCTAAAAATATAACCCATTTAAACCCCAAAAGAAACGGCTAGTATGGAAGATTTGTAAGAAAAATTTTTTTTGTTTACGTAAAAACAGAAAAGGGTTTTAAATGTTTCTTTTTTTTTTCTGAAGGTTGCTTTCCCTCGCTCCCCTTCCCTTAAAGAAAAAAGGAAAAAAAAGGGGACAAAAAAAGTGTGTTTAAATCCCCCGGGCCCTCTGTTAAAAGGGGTGGAAAAGGGGTTTAAACTCATTTTAAAAAGACCAAATAGGTTTTTTTAAAAAATATCCTCGTGTTAAATTCTCGATATTCCCCTTTTAAAAATTATTAACCATGACGAAAATGTACTTAAAAATTACATTAACCCGAAAAACAAATTTAATGATTATTTACTTAGGTCTTCGAGGAATAATTAAAACAATTATCCCGGAAGTAGGTTTTAACCCCTTTTATTGTTGTTTGATGTAAACAATTCCTTTTTAAACTCATTTCAAAAAAATATTTTATTCGTATTATTGGGGCCGGGCCCAGGATTTAACCCCAGACCTTAGGTTTACCCGGTTATTTTGAGTGTCAAAGAAAGGGTGCTGTTGTCCCGTAAATAGATTACCCTTTTACCGTAAATGTAACCACCAAAGGCCCAAATTTTAGACGCATCTTTTTTTTTGTTTCATTAAAAAGCTCATAATTACATAATATTATTTATGAACTTCTGTGTTTTGGGAATTTAAGGTCATATTCCTTTATTTTTAATTTTTTTGGGCGATTAGGCCCATTTGCGAATTTATGTTGAATAAGTAATTATATTTAGGTCACTTTTAAAAAAAATCTTGAGCAATTGAGTATTTTAATATTACCAGATTTTTAATCAACCCTAAAATCATCGCCAGTTTAATTGTTTAAAATTTTTTTGGTCTTTAGGCCATTCGCAAATTCAAGTTGAATAAGAAATTATTTTAGTGTACTTTTAAAAAATTCTTTAAAAATTGGGTAATTGAATATTTTTCCAAATTTTGTTAATTAACCCTAAGAATCATCGCAAGACCAATCAGTAAGGAATGGGTTTAAAGAGGTGGACGGATAGAACTACTAAGATAAGGAAAAGTGTAAGAGGTGGACTGGATAGAATAATCAAGATAGAGCTAGGTGTAATGATTGGGGCTGGTGAACTGCTCAAAATAGAGATAAGGTTTTAACTAAAACATTAACCGAAAAAAGATTTTGGGCCCATTCCGTAATTTAGTTGAATAAGTAAATTATTTTAGTGTCACTTTTTAAAAATAATCTTGAGCAATTAGAAATTGATTTTCAAAAAAAACTATTACATTTAACCTAAAAACATTCAAGTTTATTGACTTAGATTAAGTACGGTTATCCAAAACACACACAACTACACCACACATACAACACACCCCTTTTTTGGGGTTTTAAAATTCACATTAACCTGAAACAATTTAATGTTTATTGACTTAGATTAAGTACGGTTATCCTAACACACACACAAACCCACGCAATACACACAACACCCCAACCCCATACCACATACACACACACACAACTAACAATACACACATACACATACAACACAACAACACAATACACACCACCCAATAAAAATTACAACACAAACATACACACACACATACACATACCAAAAACCCTACCCTTTTCCTTTAAATTTCAGGATGGCCGTTTTGGTGGCGGTAGGAGACCTTTGTAAAAAGTGAGATCCCCTTTTGAATATCTTGCGGAGCCAAACTTTACTTTTGGGTCGAGCACGTAATATACGACACCGAATGATATTTTTCCCATTTTTTTGAAGAAATACGTCGCGTACCTATCTCCAAGTCGGGCAATTTAGTGGAAGTATTTTTTTTACTTCCCCCCCCCCATCAAAAATGCCGCCCAAATTCTGATGCCCGGCTAAATAGCTACCGGGTTAATGATTCAACAAAAAAAAGGTGACCCCCCCTATTTTGGCTCCAACCCGCCTCCTCCCCCCCCCTCCCACAAAGTACATGGACTAGACCCTCAAAGTGAAAAATACCAAACCCAAAATATCATGATTCAAATGTCACAAGAAAAAAATTTTTGTTCTAAAATTCAAATCAGTAAAAAACCCTTTATTTATGAGAATAAACGGCTTTAAAAAGAGCTGGCCACCTGTGCACCCCAGTCACTACTCAAATGGCCTGTCCCCTTTATGTTGAGACGTACAACCCTACCCATAGGGTCTATACGCTTGTCACATGATAGAGAGAAAAAAACACCAGCCCCTACGACATGAAATCAGATAAATACCTTGACTGTTATGAAATATACGGCTCTTTTAAGTGCAGTGGCACACCTGTGCACCCCAGTCATACGTCAAGCCTAGCCTGTCACACTTTACGTGTGAGCACCGTACAACCCTACCCCTGGGGTTATACGCTCTTCACGTGAAGGGAGAAAAAAAAACCAGACCGACTAAGACAACCCGAAGGTCAGTGTCCCCAAACCCCACCCATCTCGCCTCACTCTCCAAGGACCTCTAATAATAACCTGTTCATTAGGTTGTTTCCTGTATCTACCTATAAAATGGGGTTGAACCGGGACCCTTTTTCTGTACCTTTCCATTTGGTTGTTTCCTGTGGTTAAACTATATATATGAGGATTGAAATGGGGGTCTAGATAGTAGCTGTTCCATTTGGTTTTTTTCCCGTGATCTACACTATAATATGTTAAAGTGCTGAGGGTTCAACCGGGCCTATGGTCTGTACCGTTCCATTAGGTTGTTTCCTGATTACACTATATAAGAGGGGTTCAACCCGGGACCTATGGATCTTTACCTGTTCCATTAGGTTTTTTCCTGTGATTACACTATTATTAAAGTGCTGAGGTTTTAACCCGGGACCTATGGGTCTGTGCCTGTCCATTAGGTTGTTTTCCGTGATTAAAATTTAGATATGTACAGTACCCAGGATTTAACCCGGACATCTGACAGTAGCCTGTTCCATAGTTTTTCCTGTGATCTAAAACTATAATATTAAAAGGGGTGAGGATTCAACTGGGACCTAAGGTCTGTACCTTTTTTTAGGTTGTTTCCTGGATTAATTAAAATGTACATACCGAGGATTGAACCCGGGCCCTAGACAGAGCCTGTTTTTATTAGGGTTTTTTCTGTGATCTTCACTATAGATATGTCCGTACCGTGGGTTAACCCGGGGCCTCTAATCATGCCTGTTCCCTTAGGGTTTTTTCCGTGAATTTTCAATATTTTATGAAAAATAATGGGTTCAACCCGGGACCTATGGGCTGTAGCCTTTTCCCAAAATATGTAAAGTGTGGGATTGAACCCCGGGACATCAAATCGACCCTACCCAAAAAAAAATAGTTCCCCCCTCATAACCTTTAGTCATCCCCCCCCACATCCCTCGTGTTGTGCACCAAAGGAGAAAAAAAATCGCCGGCTCGTCGGGAGAGAGAACACTCAACCCTGCCTCACCTCTCTCTGTCACCCTTCTCAATCTGATGAGAGAGAGAGAGAGGAAAACCATGACTCGTCACCTCTCTCTGTCATCCGCGTGCTAGACAACGAATAAGTCTCCCTCTCAGTCAGCCAGGTGCTCCAACCACCCATCCCCCCTCATTCTAGGAAACCTCCATATTATTATGTAAATGAGTGTCGCAGAAAGCCGCACCAAAAAAATATAAGTCTCCCCCTCCCCCCCTCAGAACCCTCCCAAACCCCATCACATCTCTCAGTCAATCCCCCCCCACCCCACCTCCCTACCTCCCCATCTCACATCAACATTACTTATCGTGTCATCTCAGGAAACCTGCAACTCGTGATTAATGTGTGTCCTCGTATGCTCACTTTACCCTTACTTACATATTTGCATATAGCTTGAAAATTGTTGATTTTTTAAAATTTATTTCAATTAAAAGATATTTACTATAATTAAACCTACATATTTGCAATGATAAGTAATTTCATATCTCAAAAAGTTACAGAGATATTCTAAATTTAATTAGAATTTATATCACTTAACGAAAATTGAGTGGTAATTTTTTCTGTATTATTGATCAATTCTTGGAAATGAAATTTAATAAAAATGGTTTTTAAACCAATTATGAGACAATCAAGTTTTTCTCTGTTCGCCCGTAGGGAAACTACCGTAATTTTAGAGTTTGATATCAAATTCCAAAAATACCTCGGGGCAACCCCTATAAAAATGCTATACAAAATTTTAGTCCGATAGGGAGAATAGGTTAGGCTCTATTCCGAGATACAGACGGACGGTAATGCAAAAATCACCTGTTTCGGATTCAGGGGGTCATGAAACGTTGAAATTTATCGAAATCAAGTTCGATATTATTGACGATCACAATATTTTCTCTACCTCTAAGGAAGCGAGAAAATAAAAAGGGGAGACTAAACTATTTTTGTTAGCTCGTAACAATTAGTTACCTTTGATAGGTTAAATCACATTGCTTAGATAAATGCACAAAAAGTAAAGTCTTTACTAGTTCAAAACATGATAGTGACTAATATTGGTCACTCAAATCAAATGCTCTAAAAAAATATATCGATAGGGTTATATCTTCTTTGTTATGAGATTTTATCCCTTATTTTTTTTTAAATCAGCTTTAATCTTATATTAACGACGACATGTTTCGGTGATGTTACAGCTTCTTCAGGTCTTATTTGTAATAAAGATGATTGATTTTAATCTATGCTAATCTGAAAGTTTGAGAATTTTTGATATATAAAAGGAAGATGCTTTTTGTGCGATGAAAATATGTATATTTAAATATAAATAAAAATCATAACAAAGACGATATAACCTTATCAATTATTATCCTTACCCAAAAAAATATGACATTATTAGAATACATCAAGGTTTGACAAATCTAATTTAAGAGTCCAGGAGCGTTATGGACTGATATTTACATAAACTCTAGCATAATCAAGTTGAACGGCAGGCGCCAGCAAAGTTTCGAGCAACGCCGTCCACATTTACCAAGATACAACTCAGGAACATGTACCAGATACAACTCAGGACACATTTACCTGAATACAACTCAGGACACATTTACCAGGACACAACTCAGGACACATATACCAGGATACAACTCAGGACACATGTACCAGGATACAACTCAGGACACATATACCAGGATACAACTCAAGACACATTTACCAGGATACAACTCAGGACACATTTACCAGGACACAACTCAGGACACATATACAGGATACAACTCAGGACACAAGTACCAGGATACAACTCAGACACATTTACCAGGATACAACTCAGGACACATATACCAGGATACAACTCAGGACACATATACCAAGATACAACTCAGGACAACAATACCAGGAAAATTCAGAAACAAAGTACCAGGATAAATCAACCATGTACCAAAGCTATGTACCGATACAACTCAGGCACATGTACCTGATACAACTCAGGACACATTACCAGGATACAACTCAGGACACATTTACCAGGATACAACTCAGGACACATTACCAGGAATACAACTCAGGACACATTACCAGGATACAACTCAGGACACATTACAAGGATACAACAGGACACATTAACCAAATCAACCAGGATCAATCAACCAGGTACAACTACAACAACTCAACATGTACCAGATACAACTCAGGACACATATACCAGTACAATCAGGACAATTACCAGATACAATCAGGACACATTACAGGATAAACTCAGGACACATTACCAGGATACAACTCAGGACACATTACCAAGTACAACTCAGGACAATTACAAGATACAATCAGGACACATTACAGGAATAAACTCAGGAAGACCAACATACAAGACACTAGATAACTCAGAACTAGATCAATCGATACGCAAGAATAGATACACGCAATTCGAATGAATATACAGACAATGACACATTCAGATCAATAGGAATTCAGGAAACTCAAAACAGAAATCAGACATCCAAATAAAATACGGAACAACTACCGATTACATAAACCGACCAGAACTAGACATACAGAACTAGCATACGACAACAGACATTACATCATCGGAACTACAGAACATCAACATACCGATAACAGACATAAATACAACCAGACTAGACACCGACATAAAAACTCGACATACCACTCAGACAATACATCTCGACCATACGACAACAGCCTTACGAAAACTCCACTTACAGAACACCAGCCTACTAATCAGAATACAGATAAATCAGAAATACACAATCGACAATACCGTCAATGGACACTACCGGATCACTCAGAACATTACAGTAAACAACATACTCAACTCAGACCATTACGAATCAGGCTCAAACCAGACAATACGATCAACTCAACACATCAGACAACCGCAATACCATACACGACATTACATAAACAACATCCGATACATGACATACCAGTACAACAGCAATACACATCGACATTACATATCAGACCTACGTAATAGCATCCATCACTCAACAACATACACCAGGAACATCAGACACCGACCTCATACCAGACCTACATACATAGGACATACCAGAAACAGACTAAAACATAACATCGACAACGATACAACGCATACAGGATCAACCAGACAATACAAATCGAACACCGATCACAGACAATACCGTCACAGCATACAGCTAACTCACAACATACAGATAAATCAAACAATACTATACACCACTCACAATACAATAGGACACATTACCAGTACAACAGACACATACAGGATAAACCAGCACATACCAAACACCAGACACATTCCATACAATCAGACACATAGATAACTCAGCACAACCAGAATCAGAACATACAAACCACAATTACCAAAACTCAATCAGAACACCAACCATACCAAATCAGACAATTCAGAACTAGAAATTCCGTAAACTCAGGACACTTACCGGAACAACTCAGGACATTACCAGATAAACCAGACACTATACCAGATACAACTAGGACACATTACCAGTACAACTCGACACATACCAGATACAATAGACACATTACAGATACATCAGGACACATACCAGATAAACTCAGACATTACTGTAACCAGAACATCAGTAATCAGTACAGATACAACTCAGACACATTACCAGATACAACTCAGGACACATTACCAGTACAACTCAGACACATTACCAGTACAATCAGGACAATATACCAGATACAACCAGACACATTACAGATACAACTCAGACACATTACCAGGATACAACTCAGACACATTACCAGATACAACTCAGGACACATTACCAGGATACAACTCAGACACATTACAGATACATCAGACACATTACCAGGATACACTCAGGACACATTACCAGGATAAACTCAGGCACATTACCAGGATACAACTCAGGACATTACCAGAACACTCAGGACACATTACCAGGTACAACTCGAACTGACAGATACACTAGGACACATTACCAGAACAACCAGGACACATACAGTACAACTCAGACCATTACCGATACAACTCAGACACATTACAGAAACTCGACACATTACAGGATACAACTCAGACACATACAGATACAACCAGACACTTAACGAAAACCAGACACATACAGGATACAACTCAGGACACATATACCAGTACAACTCAGACACATTACCAGATACAATCAGACCATTTACCAGAAAACTCAGACACATACCAGATACAACTCAGACACATACCAGATACAACTCAGACAATTACCGGATCAACTCAGGACACATTACAGGATACAACTCGGACACATATCAGATACAATCAGACACAATCAGATACACTCAGGACACATTTCGATACAACTCAGAACATTACAGATACAACTCAGGACACATTATACCAGGATACAACTCAGGACACATTTACCTGGAATAAATCAGTACAAAAGTACCTGGATACAACTCAGGAACATTTAAACCCGAATACAATTAGGACACATTTACCCGGATAAATCAGGACAAAAATTTTCCCGGGGAATTCCAATAGGACACATTTACCGGAACAACTAGGAAATTTAAGGATAAACTCAGGGAAAATTTTAAGGACCATTTACCGGATACCAAATCAGGGAATGTAAGGAACAAATCGGGAACATTTACCGGATACAAATAGGGAAAACTTTTAACCCCGCCCCTCGTCATTCAAAAAATGACAATAACCAACAATTTAATACTTTTTTTAACCCCTTTTTAGTCCTATTAAAAAAGTTTAAGTTTTTTTGTTTAAGTGTGAGATACTTTAAACTAAAAAATGTTTTTTGGGGTTTATGACTCCTCAATTTATCACATTTTTAAGGGGGTTCCAATCCAAAACATAGCCCTTTAAAATTTGGGATGGTTTAAAAAAAGGTAAAAAAATAAAATCACAACTTTTCAACATGTTTCTTAAAAAAAAAGGGGGAAATTCCCAAACCCTTTGTTTTATTTTTTGCCCCCAAATTTTTTAGACTAAAAAATACTTTAGACTTTTAAAAAAAAATTATTCAGCAAATTCTGAATGTTTCAGTTTAGTTCATGATAATCTACAAACTGTAAGCTTTGGTGGCCCCATGTTTTTGGCATCCCGTTCGTTGGACTTTGATGCTGTGAAAGGGAGGTCGAGGTTTTAATTCCGGTCGGGGGTATGGGGTGGTTTTTTCAATGGTTTTCCTGCAAATGGGGGACACTTTCCTTAATGCCCCGTTTTCATTTCCCTTTAAATCACTTGCGTATTTTATAGTCTGATATAACTGAAATGTAGAAAATGGGCCCCTTAAAAAAAACTTCAATCTGTGTTGGGGAAAAATGGCCCCGGTTTAAATATTTTAAAATGCCCCACCCATTGCTGGTTCCCGGGGCCCTCCGCTTCACTCTCGTAATAAAATGGATTGTTCCCGGGCGGTGAATTTGGGGAGGCTGATTTTAGAACCTTGTTAGGGGAATGGTGGGGTTGTCCCCTCCCTTTTTCTGCCAAAAGGGGGTATTTAAAATTTTAAATCTTTTTTCATATCCTACTCTATTGGGTTAAATCCCTTTAAAAACCCCGGGGTTTAATTTATAATTTAATTTTAATACTTGTTAGGTTTGTAAGTTGGTTTAAAAAAACCGTTTACCAGGGTTTGGGAAATTTTGTTTAAAATTTCCTAAAAGTTTGCACGGAAAGGGCCCCGGGATTTCACTGTGAAAAAAGTTTTAAAAAAAAAATTTTTTTTTAGTGAAGTGTTTGTCAACCTTTTTTCTTTGTTCCCCCTTTCTTCCCACCTCCCCTTTTTAAAATAAAATAAATGAAATCTCACCCGCAACAGAATAAATTTGGGCCCAAACCTCGCATTTACAATATTCGTGGCTTCCTAAAGTTATAGGTAAAACCCATGGAAAAAAACGTTTTTGATGGATGAAGCCCTTTTACCTATTTTCCTATTTCCTTTTTTATTGGGTTTATTATAATTTAATGTTGAACAATAATGCTGTAACTCATATGGTCCTTAGTTGGGTTGGCATTACTGAACCCATTTTAACAACCCTGAATTTTAAAAATTTGGGAAAAAATTTGGAGGGGTTCTCCCTTTGGGGGAAATTTTGAATAATTCCAAAAAGCAACCCAAAGGGCCCTCTTAAATTTAAAGGGGGGGTATACATCCCTAAAAAATGAGTAAAATGAACCCATTGGTGAAAAATTATGAAAAACCCGTTTTGGGGATTTCAACAATCTTTTAAAATCCCTTTTCCAAAAAAAAGGGTCTTGGATAATGTCTAGCTTTCCCCTTTTCCCAGTAAAAACAAGTTTAGATCAGAGCCCCGGCAAAAGCCCGCCGTAGGGAGCCCGAATCGCAGTTTTACTTCGCATGCAGTCGTTTTTGCCCTTTTTTTTGGGCCCTGTGCTGGTTAAGTACCTTTAGTAAAAAAAGGTGGGGTTTTTGTGTTTTTATGGATAAGCTCAAAATATTTTCCTTCTTCCTACGCTCCCTGTGTTTTATTTATTACCTTGTGATTTATGCTTACACGTTAAATTGGGGGGGTTTTTTATTACCTCATGGAAAATTGAAAGGGTAAATTAAGAAATCCCCCCTTTTTGTTATTTCCTGTTTTAATTCCCAGCTTCAAAAACGGGTTATAGCAAGTGTTCAAAATTTTTGGGCCCCCCAACGTTATTGCAATAATTGGGCGACGTATCAATGATGGCGTAATCCTTTAAAACGTTGTGTTTTTTGAACCCTTTTCCCTGCGCCCCAACCCGGTAAAAGGTTTTTGATTCCCGGCTGTTCCCTAACCAAAGCTTGACAAAGCCCCCCCGAAAGTCTCCCCTTTTTGGTCAGGGAACCCTGGTGGCCAAACAACAGGCCCCCCTTTTACCATGGGAGGAAATTTCAGTGTTGAGGTAGTCACGACGGGTTTGTGAAAAAAGGGTGGGGCACCCCCTGGGGGAATCCACATGGTTGTCGTACGGAGAGCGGAAATTCTCGAGTAACTGTGGAATGAAATTTAGTTTTTCAGAGATGTGGCCCCCCCAAAAGTTGTCCTCGGGTTTAAGGGGCCCAAGGGAAAAGGTTACCCCAAGGGCCACCCAGAGTTGAAAAAAATCTTGTGGTTGCCCTGATGATATTTGGCAAAAGGGTTTTTCATTCCAAATTTTGACTATTTGTATTTATTAAAAAAAGCGTCTCTGGTGAATTTTCCCTATCGAAAAAAAAAGACCAACGGGGAAACCCAAGAAACCACTCCGACTGCTCCCAGAAACCATGGGAGAAATCATGTAAGGAGCAAAATTGGGGCCCCCAATGTCCCCTTTGCTTGTAAAAAGGCCCCGCTGCTTATGCATGAACGCCATATGTGGAATGGGAACTTAAATTCGATGCCCCCTGGATTTGGGGCTTGGGGACGCGTTTCTTTCCCATAATTCAGTATTTTTTCGCCTTTTTAGTGCGCCTTTCCCCCGGGGGGGCCAGATCCCCTGTAGCTGAAATGTACCTGTTTCCCCGAATTCAAGGTGATTTTGGTTTTGAAGGGCGGTAAAAAGGGTTTGGGCGTTGTGCGGATTTATGGGGTTTTAAAACCTTTGCAGTGCTCTTAGTTTTTTTAGTTTAAAAATTTACGTGCCCAGGGTCTGTTTTTTCTGGTTTTTTGTATTTTGTATTTAACTAGAAATGCACAAAACCCATCCCGTGGGTGTAGGGGATGATGCAGTTCCGTGGAGGGAGGTGAAGATAGTGATAATAAGAGGGGGGAAAAAAGGTGGGGGTGAAGCAACACAGCTTTTGCTGGTCCCCTTCCCGGCCGGTTTTAAAATTTGTCTTTGAAATAAAAAAGCCTGTTTTTGGGAAAACGGGGGGAAATTTGACGTTTTTCCAAGTACCCTTTTTTTGTTTTAATTTTTTTCTTAAGTTTTGTAAATTTAAATTTAAAAATTGGTAATCTTCTTTTGACATAAATTTTTTTTTGAAAAAAAGTGCTAAACCCCCCCTTTTTTAAAGATGGGGTTGGGGAAGGTAAAAAACACATTTGTTTAAATTAAAGTCAAGGTTTTAAAAAGTGTTTTGCAAAAAACGTTGTAATCCCAAGCAGTTGTCAGAAATTTCCCAAAAGTGTTTTTAGCCTATTTTAGGGGATTTTATCGCCCTTTTTTTTTTTTAAGATGGACCTGGTTGTTATGAGAATTATTTAATTTAAAGGGTATTTGCCAAAATTGATGCAATGTTTTGATACCGTTGTATATAAAAAAAGGGATAAAACCCCCAAAGGTAGTAAGACGCGGTGCTAAAAAAAATTTTTAAAAAAAAAGGATAGGGGAAAATGGAATGGTTAAATTTTCACCCCGCCCCATGAAGCAAGAATTAAACTTTTTATATTAATTTTTTTAAATAAATTCCCTTTCCATCCCCCGTATTTTTATGATAAGTTATTTGAAACCCGGGTTGCGGGAAGGTTTTTAGTGACACCTAGGCCCCCCCCTCCCCCCCCCCCCCCCAAAAAAAAAAAAAAAAATTAAATTAAAAAAAAAACTAAAAAAATAAAAAAAAAAAATAAAAAAAAAAAAAAAAAAAAAAAAACCCCCTTTTAAAAAAAAAAAAAAAAAAAAAAAAAACTTTTAAAAAAAAAAAAATTAATTTGAAAAACCCTTTTTTCAAAAAATTTTTTCCGTTTTGTTTGGCCCAAAAAATAAAAAAAATTTTTTTAAAATGGTTTTTTAGTTCTTAAAAATTTAAATTTTTTTTTTTTAAATAAAATTTTCCCCTAAGGCGTTTAGGAAAGGGAAACCTGTTAGTCGGTTTCCCAAAATAGGAACAAAATGCAATGGTTTACCGTGATTTTAATTTTAAGGGAAATTCCCAAATATTTCCCCCTGGAAAGAATAATTGTTTTAGCAATTGGTTTGTTCCTAAACTTCATGAACTTAAATATTGAAAATTTCTATGAAATCCAACAAAAGGTTTAATGTCAGTAAATACTGGTAAAACAACCAAATAAGATAATTTTATGAAGCCAAACAAATTAATCCTATAAGTGCCAAAAAAAAAAAAAAATATTTTGCCCATAAACTTTTCCTTTTCCTTATACTTCCTTGTATAGTTTTCTTTTTTAAAAAAAGATGTTTTAATGTATTGGATTTTTTAAGAAATTTTTTTTTTTATGTTTTAATAAAAACACACTTATTAATTATTTAACCCCAAAAAATTTTAAAAATTTAATTTGTATGGAAAAAAAATTTTTTGAAAACTTGCCCCCTTTCTTGTTGATTAATCTTAACATTTTTTAAATGTAACCAAATGAAAATTTGCGTACCCCCTTTTTCATTTGTGATTTATCCCCAAATTTTTTTTTAATAAAAACCCAAAAAGTAATTTGCCCCCTTCCCTGTTAAAAGTGACCCCTTTATAAACTTGGGTGTGTAATAGGCTAATATGCTTGACGTGGGTAAACATTCCCCCTTTTGAACAGAAAGTAGGTTTTGTTAGGGGGAAAACGATTAAAGTTGAACAGTAGCCCCCCTACCCGGTTCCCTTTTACGTGGTCAAATTGTACAAAATTTTTAAGCAATAATTTTTTTCCCCGAATATTTTGTGTGTATTTTAAAAAATAAAAAAACCCATTTTTCTTTTAAGGAAAAAAAATTTTTTTTTTGGCCCGGGGTTTATTTTTTTAAATATCATTTGAAAGCTAGAAACCCAAACCGTTGGTGAAACAAATTTGTATTTGTTTTAGTGTCCTTTAATATAATTATTAAAGTTTTTTTGTTTGCTTTTTATTATTATACATTTTAAGTTAAGGGCCCGAATGGTAGGAATGCTTTTTGGGGGATAATAATTTAAAAAATTTTTTTTTTTTAAAAGGGGAAAAAACCCTTTCCAAAATAACTCCCGTTTTAAAATTTGCTTTTTAAAATAAAGGAGTAAATTGTTTAAAAATTATAAATATGTGAGTTAGACAAATTTTTTTGATTCCCCTATTTTGCCCAAAAATTTCTTGTAGCCCGCCTTAGTAAATAATATACGTATTTTTATATTATTTAACTGTGTATGTTTTTCGCCTAATGATTAAAGACTGGCTGTTTATTTTTTTAAACAGAAATGTTTTAAATCATATTTTGGGGATCAGGCCGTGACCCAATGAATTTGGACAAAAAAAATTTGGGGCCCACAATAATTTTGGGGGAAGCGATTTGGAATAAAGTAATTTTTTGAAAATTTAAAATTTTTTCCCAAATTTCGCCCGGGTTTTTATCTAGTAAAATTAAAGTAAAAAACTCTGGGGGAAACTTTGGGAAAAAAAGGGTACCCATTGCCGTTTTTTTAAAACTTAAAATATAGATGAAAGAAGTGGAAAGGGATTTTTTCTAGATATTTCTACAAAATTGACTTTCCCCCCAAACGTTGTCATTAAAATTTTCCCCCCTTTTCATTAAAAAGGAATTAAAAAGAAATTTTAGTCTTGCCTTAAAAAACCCCTTTTAAATTAATCTTTAAAAAATAAAAAATCTAAAAAATTAATTAAAATAAAACAAATTAAAAATCAAATAGCCCAAAAATTGTATTTGTTTTAGAAAGGATTTAGGATTAGAAACTTTTTTGAAAATTTTCTTTTTCCCTTTAAAAATGGTTGGGAAACTTGACCTTGGGGCCCAGACGATTTTCCGGATCCCCCAATGGTTAGAGCAATTGGTACTAAGCCCAAGGTCCCCGTTCGATTCCCCTGGGGAGGTGTTTTTTTTCAATTTTAGAAAAAATAGCGAATGTTTTTTTGGGTAAACCTATATTTTAAAGAAATAATGCCGTTTTAAAAAAGTTTTTTTTTAATAACCCAAAATCAGAATTTCCCCTGGATTTAAAATTTAAAGAAGGTTTTTCTATAAGTTTGCTTTTATTTATGTTCAAAAAAATTACACCCTCTTTTAAAAAGCAGTAGTTTAAAAATTTTTATTGAAAGGGTTTGGGGGGTTGAAAGGGGGGTTTTTTAAAAATAAACCCCTTGTTAAATTATTAAATTAAAAATTTGTTGATCTTTCCCTTTTTAAATTTAAAAAAAGTCCCCCCCCGAATTTTTTTTTAACCCTTCG
Organism: Timema cristinae; assembly: GCA_039000515.1. Taxonomy (NCBI): domain Eukaryota; kingdom Metazoa; phylum Arthropoda; class Insecta; order Phasmatodea; family Timematidae; genus Timema; species Timema cristinae. Next base: position 32,174 of record JBCFYV010009882.1, on the reverse strand, counting down.
CTTCCTTTTTTAAAAATTTAGTTTTTACTTTGGCACTTTTTGTGGTGAAGTCCAAAACCCCCATTTTGTGGGATGGGGGGTTTTGGGGGGGTAAAAGGGTGGGTGATTCAAAATCGACCAAAATATCCTTCCGGCCAACAAGGGAAAAAATGGGTTACAGAAACGAAAAAAGGCCCTTAGTAGAAAAGGGGTTTTTTGGAAAAAATTTTTTCCCTTTTAAAAAATTAGTTTTCTCGAGAACAAATAATTTTTGGTAATTTTTCAAAATTTCTAAAATAAAAATTGGGATCAACTTTTTAGGTATCATCCCTTTTCTTTTTTTTGCTATGGAGGGCAAATTTTATTGAGAAATGTAAAATTTTTTATATTTGACACTGTTAAAAAATTTTAAAAGGGGGGTGGGGTATGTAAAAAGTTTAACTTAATAACATGTTCTATTTTGAGCCCAAAAAATTTCCCCAAAAGAAAATTTTTAAAACAATAAAAATTCCCTTTAAAATTTGCCCTTTGTTCCCCTGGGTTGCATTTCCCGCCCAAATGAAAGTGGCCAAAATCCTTAAAAAGAAATTGCCCCCGCTAAAAATCTTTTTTAGTTTTTTTTTACAAAGCGATTTTTTCTTGTTTTTTTTGAAAAATTTGTACCCTAAAATTTGAAATGTCCCATGTATTAAATAAACCCTTTAAAAATTGTAAAAATGTTTGTGAATTTTACCCCAATTTAAATTTGTCCTTTTTTATTTCACCCCCCAACCCCGAAATTTTCATTATAATAAGATTGGGTTTCCCGGCAAGCTGTGGGGGACGGCACGTCGAAGCCCCCCAAAACCCAAAATGGAAGGGGTCCTCATCACCCTTTTTTTTACTTTTTGGGACCCTTAGAGTGGCAGAGGGGGGCCAAAAGTGGGCCCCACCCTTTGGACTTGTCCCCCCGATTTTTTTTGTGAATATCTTAAAACATTGGTGTATGAAACCCCCCGGCATGGAATTGAATAAGTGTAAAATTTTTTGACCTACCGACATTTAAAAAAATTTGAGGGGAATTTTTACATTGAATGGTAAATAGTATGGGGAGTTTTTTTGTATGTGGGGTTCTTTCACACAAGGTATTATAGTTTTTTAAGGAGGGTATTTGAACCTTCCCGTGCAGGTAATAGGCCTTTTTCCACGTTTAAAAATTTGGTTTAGGGTAAGTTAAAGAAAGAAAAGTTTTTTAGAAGTGGGGCAAAAATTTTCTATGGCAATGCGAAAAAGCGCCCAGAAAACAAATTTTTTTATGATATAATATTATATATTTTTAATTTTTTATGAAAAGCCCCAAAACCCTCCGAACCCCATGGCGAGTCAAATGTCTGAGTGAAATGAATTTTTGAGAAAAATTGTGTTGCCCCCAAAATCCCAAAACTAGTTTTTTAATTATTGGTTTTTTTAGGAAAAATAGAAAATGATGCTTTGGCCCCTGGTTTATACCTTTTTGCGTGGCGACTGGTGGGCTAAGCGGTGCTGGGCCCAAAGGTTGAATCCCGGACCCCCGCACATATGTCGGAAAATTACCCCAGGGCCCCAGGTCACCACTATTTTAATCAGGGGTGACTGGTGGTCTAGGGGGAAGGTGTTGGAATTTTGTGGGGGCCCCGGGGGTTTAATCCTCAGTCCCCGGGAAGATTTATCTGATTACCCAAACCCTTTCCTTTTTTCCCCTTTACAAGACGTGTATTTCAAAACTTGTGAATGTGTGGAATCCCAGGTCCCCCCGTGGTTGGTTCCAATTAAATGTAGGTCCCCCATTTATCTCACAAACCCTCCCATTACCATTGTGAAAGGGTAAAACCCGAAGGGTGTAAGCCGTGGCGCAAATTTTAATTTTTTGGCCAGCATTATATATTATTTAAATCTATTGGTATGGGTAAGGTGGGAAAGATTTTAAAGGTACTCAATCTGTTTTGCTTAGAATAAGAGTGTAAGAAGACATTTGGGAAAAAACCCCTTAGTGAACAACCGGATTCGAACCCCAATTTCCCCCTGTCATCAGTATCCCGTTAAAACGATAGGGGCCCCCTAGGCATTCGGATGAACGGTATCTTTACTATTAAAAAACCTTAGTCGAAGTTGAAACAGAGATTTACACCATTTAAATTAATTAGGTCCGTTCCTTTTAATTGCTACGTTGTTACATATTTTGGTTGGTATTGATTCTTTGCCATGCTTTTGCTATTAAATCAATTCCCCAATAATAATTTTATGATTAATCGTTGTAAAAATTAAGTGACGTATCTGTGTGGTTTAAATATTATTTATTCTTTTTAACAAAATGAACAAATGAGCTTTGCCAAAACGTCCCGGAACATTTATAATTGGGGGAATTCGAGGAAAAATAAATATTTTTATTTTTTGGGCTCAATCTGAAATATGCATTTGTATTAATATTGCTATCCAAACCCAGTTCGAAAACCCATGAACAAATACCCCAACAAAGTGTGAAAACCCCCAAAGAAACCGAGATAATTAAACTTTTGCAATGTTAAAAAAAGTAAGTGTTTGTGTATCCAAATGCAAAAAAAAAAAAAGGCTGGTGGTGACGTCCATTATTTGTATAGTAATTAAACGTGTCATATTGTTTTCAATGAAGGCAGTTCATTGCGTAATTTATTTTATTATTATTATTATTATTTTATTATTTTTATTATTATTTTTTATTTTATTTTTAGCCCCGTTTTTCCCCCCCCTTGGGGTTTAGCATTGAATGTGTAATGGTGGGGTGATAGTGAGATGAAATGAAGGGTACAGTTTAAGTGGAAACGAACCCGGTGGAGGCTGGCAACTTGCGTCAATTAAATATGTGAGGTGAGGGAAAGTTTAAATATCTTCCAGGGGCATAAAACTTTAAAAAAAATATATTAGAAAAAAAATAAAATAATAGCAAACCGAGCAAAAATTGGGTTTACTTAAGTTGAACCCTTTTTTTACACCTGGTTTTAAATTTTTATGTTTTCTTTTTGAATTAAAAATCTCACAAGTATTTTTGCCGAAAAAAAAAGATTGATATTGGGTCCACAACGGCAAAACCTCGTATCAAATAAAAATTGACTAAGAGTTAAAAATTAGAGATAGATATTGCGTACAAAAATTTTCTAAGTGTTAAAGAAAAAAAAAATAAACTTTTGGAGACCCCCTTATTAGTAAACTATGAAATTGAGAATTTTTTGCGTTAGAACTTTGTAGCTTTCACAGCTAGAGCTCACAAAAAAGTATTAATTATTTGTCAATTTCAGAAATTTTTTTTAAAAGTTATTTTTCAAATAAAAAATTTTTATTTTTAAACGTGCAAATTTTTAAAAAAAAGCTATTTGTAAATGAAATAGTTGTGGAGATGGGGGAAATTTTGCTTCTTAAAGTACCCATTAAAGTTATTTTCATAGGAAAATGAAAATAGCAAAATTTTTTGGTTTTGTCTTAATTTCGCCTAAACTTGAATTTTAATCAAAAATTTAACTATTTTTAGAAAACTTTTTTTTCTTTTTTCCCCCTTTATTAAACTATTTTAATTTTCTGAAAACCCCGCAGGGCGGCATTGCAAAAACCCCTTTTTTTGGTTCGTGGGGCTTGAAAACGTCCAAATTCATTAACATCTCGGTTTAGATTTTTTTTTCGGTTGCAAAAACCCCTGGGGAAAAAGTTAAAACCCCATATAAAAAATTTTTGCCCGGCGGTTTTGTTTGGTTTTCCCCCCGGGGAAGAAGAAGCAGAGGAAAATTTAAAAAATTTTTCGGATTTGGGGGCATGAAAAGTCAAAACTATCAAAATATTGAGTTTGATTGTATTGACGATCCAAAAAATTGCTTCTTGGAATAAATTTTCAAACAGAAATTCAAGTGAGGATTTTTCCAAAAAGTGAGAAGCATTAATCGCAAAATTTTAGGGGGAAAGGGCCCCGAAATTTTGGGTAGGAGAGAAACAATTTTCTAAAAGCCCCTTTTTGGTTAAACAACCCCTCTCCCCTAAACAAAGTTCCCCTTCCCCTGCCCAAATTCGATAGTTTTGAAGTTTAAGCTCGGTCGGAAAACTCTAATCACGTAAAAATGACTGTATGCGACCCAAATTTGATGAACCCAAATAATGATGTATTTTTTTTTTTTTTATTTGAGTATGACCTTTTCTAATTGATATTAAATTATTAAAAATTTTTGTATGATATTTTTTTAAAAATTCTAATAAATAAAAAATACCACCCAAATTTTTGTGTGTAATTTAAAATATATTTTTTAATCCCGTAAGCCTTTCCCCTGGGCTAAAAATCGGTAAATAGTTAATAAATTGGGTTTTTTAAAGAGGGGTAGAACCCCCCACCCCCCCTACTCGACCCAAAGGGGTGAAGTTTTCGGTAGAACCCAAGATCGCGGCGTAACCCTTTTGTTCACTTGAAGGAAAACATTAATGGCCTTAAAACTTTGCCCAAAAGGACCAGTTAAAATATTTAGAGTATTTTTTTTGGTTTAAAAAAAATCTTTGCACGTAAAAAAGTAAAACCTAATCATATTATTTATAAAATTATCTTTTAATTTTTTTTTTTCAATGGGGTTTTTTAACGTGCAATTTATGAAAAAAGGATTTATGCAATGGCTACAAACTGTTTTAGCTAAAAAATAATAATTTTTATAAAGTTAAATTAACGACTCATGGTATTGAAACCGGGAAACCCTTGCATAGTAAGCAAAGTGCTATGACTAGCAAAAGTTCGGTTAAAGTATAAAGAGAAATGTATTAGTTAAATAAAAAAACCCATTTAAAAAAATTTTAAAAAAATAATATTCGAAAAAGCATAGTGTGGTAAAATATATTCAATACCAAATTTGGAAAAATTTGGAATGTTGCGAAAGTTGACGCATTTGTGACTCTCGACCACAAAGTATTTAAAATTATTTACTTTGTTTTGTATTGAAGATTGAATTTTTTTTTAAAATAAACAATTATTTTTATGTTTATAGTAATTCATTTTTGGGGTCAGCGTAGCCTTTTGATTGTTCGGAAAATATATGCTATCCGCAAGTAGCCGGGGTTTGGGAGGGGCCTTAAAAAGGGCGTGAAATTGTATTATTAGAGGGCCTAAAAATTTTAAAGGGGGCCAAATTTTTTTTTTCCTATTTATGTAAAATAACTTCGAGTGTGGTAGAGTTTAAAAATATTTTATTGTAATAAAAAATATAGGTTTCCCCGGAAAGACTTTCAAAACAAATTTTTTTTTCCCCCGTGTTAAAGATTGTTTAAAATTGTAAATTTATAAGTTATGTTCAAAAAATATAGTATAAATTCTGGACAAGGTGTTTTATTTCACAAATGTGAAAAAAAATCAAGATTTTAAGGAAAAAATTGTACAAGATATTATGCTATTTTGGGAAGGATCCCCGGACTTTTGGGTTACAGCTGTCAAAAAAACATCCATCCCGAGCAAATGGGTTGTCTCGGAAAAAGGAAATGTGACATCAAACACCCCCTTACCTAACTAAAAGCTTGAATCAGCGTAATTTCAAGTCCTTCAAGAAACATTACAAAATAAATTTTCATTTTGCCCAAAGGTAAGCTTTTAAAAATTTTTAAAAATTTTTAAAAAATTTTCAAAGATTCAACTTAAAAATATTCAAAATGAGATCTAAACCAAATCCCCCCTCCCCCTGGAATAAGTTTTTATCACAAGTTCTCCTCTACCCCTTTCGATTTATAATTTCTTAAATTTAAATTACTGTGTGTAATTTAAATGGGCATTCCGTTTTTTGTTATATGAATGGGATCTTTTGCCCCTTTTTATTAAAATATTTTATTTCTTCATCACCCCGAAAATTGTTACTTGTGTTGGGCAAAAAAAAGGTATGGGAGTCGAAGTTTAGAAAATAATGTGTTTTTGGAAATTTATAAGGAATCAAAAAAAAACTAGATTTTATTAAAAATTTCATTTTTCAGTCCAAAAAATTAAGCAAACTAGAGAAAGAAAATAAGAAATCCCGGGTTTAAATTTTTAATCACAGTAGCAAAAAATTTGAAAAAAAAGTTTTATGTTGTTATCCTTTATTTTTGAAATGTCGTAAAATCCCTTATTGTTTTTAAAAATGTTTATATTTAAAATATTGAAACAATTTGTTTTATTGTAAGGTCTAGATATTTTTATGTTGTGAACAACTCCCAAAAATTTTTTTGTAGAAGTTTGGTGTTTTAACCCTTTTTATTTGTTAGAACTAATTGCAAAGGAAAGGACCAAAAAAGGTTGTAAGTCCCGACTCATGTGGGATTTCAAAATGGTCTTTTTTTGGTCAATAAATTAATCTTTAATTTTGGGAAAAAATGGACTCTAATGTATTACAACATGAGATCCTGAGCCAACTTGTAAGGGGATATTCGTATAACAACTTAAAGAACATGTTATTTTTTATATTGCTTTGGGATTAAATATAGACCAGGATTTTTCAACATGAGCTCACCTGGCCAAAAACTTTAATTCATATTCACAACTTGAACATGATAGTATGTTCCATATTCTCGTAAATCCATATGGTTGGAAAATCTTATGATTTTTTTAATCTCCCGGTTCAAAAAAAAATTCCCAAAAATCCGTCATTCACCAAGGTCCCCTTGATGAGATATTTATGTAATTTTTATTTTTGTGTTTTTAAAATAGATATGCAGAAAATTTTTTTTTGGTATTGTAGTCAGGAATTTTTGTCGCTTTCATTACGTCAAAGGGGGTGAAATTTAGGTATTGGGAAATTTAAAAACTGGGATGTTTGAGCGACCATTGCCTACACAAGTCCTCAATAAATTTTGTTTCTTTAACTGGAAGGAAAGCCCCTGTCTTTAAAAAAAAATGGGTTTTTCAAATAACTAGATTTTTTTTAAAAACGAGGGCGCTGAAATTTGTCCATTGTGATTTTAAAAGGAAACGCCCCGTATTTTTTTTGAGCTTGCACTTTTAAAATTTACTGTCGGTTTTAAAGGGTTTTTAAACCTCCCATTAAATTATTTTAATTTGTTTCAGCAAGATTCCCCTGGTGTCAGGTAAACAAAATAAAATTTATGGTGTTTATTGTTAGACTTTCACTTTAAACGTCATGTGGAATAAAATCTTTGGAATTCCCAAGATAAGAATGTAAGTCGTTGGACTAGTGTGTTGGGGGAGGGAGGTTCCCGATGAAATTACTTCCTGTTTAAATTTTTCTTTTAAGCTCAAAAGGTTCATTGTGGGGATAAAAGGCCCTTATTAGTGGAAAAAACATTGTCCCAAGTTGGAATAACCCTTTTCAATAGAAATTGAAAAATTCTTTAAGCTGATTTTTGAACCCCAATTCAAAAAACAATTTTTAAAAAACCAACAAATTTGCAATAATAAAATAATAAAAATTTAATTATATAATTCTTCTGTACGTGTGTATGTCACTGAATTCCCCCTAAACGGGGGGCCCGTTTTTGATGAAAATTTTGGTGTGTTTGAGTGGGCCATGGGGGTTTTGATTCACATTAAACCCCCGGAGGTGGTTGAAATGGGTTCTGGATTTATTTTTATTTTTTAGGGTTTTTTTTGGGGGGATTTTTTTAAAGTTTTTTTCATATGAAATGTACCTACAATTTCATCCCCAAATTATTTATAAAATGAATATAATATGAAAATTGAGTTAAAAATTTGTATAGTGTAATTGAATTCTGAGATAATTCATAGTTATGTTTGAATCCATAGGTGGATTGATTTTGAATTTGTGGATTTGACGTAGCTAATAATGCGCGTTCTTTCGCGGGTGGCGTTGTTTTGAATTTCAATTTTGTACGATGTGTTTCGAATATGTATCCAAACGGGAATATTTAGTGTATTTTTATAAGTGTAATAAAACTACATTGGGGGAAAATGTGTAAAGGGACTGGTTGAAGTGAATATCTTACATGATCTTCCCTAAATTTAAATTTTTATACATGGTATTTGCATCAATTAATCTGAAATTTTTTTTTAAGGTTTTTTGTGTCGTGATTTATAAAAAAATTCGGGGGGTTAAAAGTCTCATGAAAAAAAAAATGTAATCCCTAAAATTCAAAAAAAATTGTTATTTTTGGTTGTGTTTATTAAAGAAAAATGCCCGGTTTGGGACGAGGAGGAAAATTTTTTTGGTCGACGTAAAGAAATTTTACAAATAGCCCAAACGTCGGTTAAATCGCGGAGAAGTCAATTGACGGAAATGAAAATTTAAAAATCCAGGTTGAAACCAGGCAAATGAAAGTCCGCAACGAACGAACGCCTTGAGTAATGCATTGGCAAAGTGGGCGTAACGACCACTGCCAACCAGGCCCCTGTAACAGCGTGCAAGACATCGGCTTGAACCCCGGGATCACTTCTCCGTCTTTGGGTTTGATATGGTGGGCAGATATTTTTCCATTTACAAATTGTATCGGTGTTGGCAAAAAATGCCAACATGCCATGATTCAAATCAAAAGGGGAATCGGGGGGTTTCTGCTGCGGTCGGAAAAAAATTTTACTTCCAATTTAATTTGCCGGAACATTGAAAACCAATTTGGTGGGCCCCAAACCCCAATCAAAATTGTTTTTGCGTAAATTCGAGATTCAATTCTTACTTCCAATGAATCATTTGGAGCAAAAAAATCGTTTGAATGGGATGGTCGAATTTTGAATCAACGTTTAGTTAGGGCCTAGTATTCATAAATAGGGTTTTTTAAACTCAAGGTGATGCCGATCCAAAAATTTTTGCAAATTACTTTATGGGCGGAGGAGAACAAATAAACGCAGCTGCCAGAAAAAAACACTTCGAGCGAGGGAGGGCATTTTCCCCCAAGTCAATAGAAATTTTTATTGTAAAGAAAATTCACTAAGTCATGTAAACGGATTGGATTTTTCCCTTGATTGTTTTGGTCAATAATTTAAAAGATGAAAAAAAAATTTATAATACACTTTGGTTAGAAAATCTACCCTTTAAAAACATTTGTTATTGACTTATAAACGAAAAAAATAGTGAGGAAAAAATTTTTTTCTTACTTTTGGCAATTTTGTTTGTTTTATTTCTACGAAAATTTTAAACCCATACATGAATCGGTTCCCCCAAATAATAAATCTGTTTGCATGGAAAGAAAGAGGAAAAAGAGGAGTGGAAATGGTTCATGTTGATAAAAATTTTTGTTTGGCTTTTGTAAAATTGTACGAAAACTATTCAAAAATTGAGCATCAATTTTGGAGCGTGGCCCATCATCATGGAGGTGGTAGGTGGCTCAGTTCTAGTGAAATTAAAAAACGCCCAAAGATGTTCGTTATTCACTTTGTTGTTGAAAATTTTTAGAACGAGGATTATGAAAAACGAATAAAAAATGGGACATTATCAGTAAAGGGGTTGAAATTCACCTTTTTTTTGATCTAAAAAACCCTGGCTCAAGAATGTTAGGAATACTCTGTGTAGTGTGGAAATAAAGTTTTTTGATTAAAGGAAAAAGGTTTGTTTTTCTAAAATACTCCCAAAATAAAATTTAAAAATCGGTATGATTACTTTCGACTTTATCGGAAATTGTGTGGGAAACGTGGCGAAAAACTAGATTAAGGGATGGAAAAATCTTTATAAAAAAAACCTTTCAGCAGGAAAGAAACGGAATTTTTCCTTGTCCCGAAAAAAAGTTTTCCCAGAAATTTCCATGGGTATAGTTCCCCCCCAGATTGCAAAAGTGAGTTTGGCCCCAAAACAATGTTTTAAAATTTCTAGAATGAAGAGTGTTGGAAAAAGTTTACCCTTAAAACCCCTGATTTGTAATCTCTTTTGTTTTGGATTTTCAATTTTTTTTTTTATACATTAAATTTTTAAATTTGTGAGTCAAAATTAATTTTCTTTTAATCAAATTAAAAAATAAAGGATTTGTAAAGTCCCAGAAAGAGGGTTTTTTTAAAAGTGTTTAAATTAAATAGTTTTATTTATTTTCTATTGAATGAGTTAAAATGTTTTTTTTTTTAAAAATTCCCCAAAACAGATTTTTTAAATAAACAGAGAAAAATTGTGTTTTTTTGTTATTTTTTTGTCTAAATTTTTGATTTATTTGGTTTAAATAATTAAACATTAAATGTTTTTTTTAAGTGGATATTTTGTTCAAATCAAAATAAATTTTAAGTTTTTCAAGCCTTTAAAAAAATGGTTTGTGTTAAAAAAAAATAGTTTAATCAGTAGTTTATGTTCTAAAAAAGGGATGCCCCAATAACCTTTAAAAACACATATTTTTAAAAAGAAAATTAAAAAAGTCATAATCGTCACTTAGTCAACCCTTTTTAGTAATTTTTTATAATGGTCCCATAACAAGTTTAAAATTTAATTAATTAAATTTAATCAAAACCCTTGGAAAAAAATGTGGAACTTAAGTTTTAATGTATGTTCTAAAATTATGGAAAATTTTGGTTTTAAATTTGGGTTTTGTTTTCAAAAAGAAAAAAAGTAAAAGATTATTCATCAAAATTTAAAAAATTTCTTTCTAAAATTAAGAATTTTGATTAAAGGGGGGAGAAGGAGCGCGAGTAATTTTTTAAATTTTTTGAATTGAAAAATTTTTTGGGCAAAATAACAAATATTTTTCGTGCCTGAGTTTAGTTTTCTGCAAGTAATAACAGATCTTGAAAATTTTGTGAGTGTTTGGAATTTTGTCAAATTTTTTCCTTTATTTCAAAGTTTTTTACAAATTCCGGCCCTTGACAGATTTCAAGATTGTCGAATTGTGGAGAAAATAAACCCCTTTGTTGTTTGGGAAATTTTGATTTTTTTGGCAAAAATTTCTTTATAAAAACTGTAAAAAATTGTATCCCTTTACCCCACCTTAATGAGTTTTAGTTTTGGTGATTCTTTAGATTTATATTTTTAAAAAATTTAAATGGTGGGAAAAGAAAATGTTTTTCATGAAACCCCGTTTTGTAATGATTCCAGGGTTTTGAAGTTCACATTTTCCCACAGTAAAACTTTAAAAAATTTTTTTTTGTAATGCCCCTATAATTTTAATAATTGGTTGTTCCCGTGATCTGTGAAAAAGAGACAAAAGGTAGTAAATTGGGCAAATGAGCGTGCCTTCCAAAAATGTTAAATTCGTTTCTAGTAAAAATTGTTAAAATGTGTTTTTTTAACAAGGGGGACGAGTTAATAAAGTTTTTTAAGTCAAAAAAAACATTAAATCGGTCCCAGAGGTTAATGTCAAAAAAAATCTTCTTCCATTTTTGTTCAGGGGGGGGATGGTAGCCCCCCTAAAAAAATTTTTTCCTTTTAAATTCCCTCCACAGTAAAAATTAATCCTAACTTCGTGCTTGACTCACCCGTTTTGAGAGTAGCTCCTGAATATACTGTTACTTTTATCAATGGGGAAATAGCCTACATGAATAGAGGCTACCCTTTATTTTTATGCTTTATCTATACTCGGGAAATTATTGGTTCCAAAATGGTTGGATGGCGTACCACCTAAACAATTTCCGGATTCTAGAGTACGACTAAGATAGTGAGGGAATATTTATATTTAGGTGAAATTTTAAAGGGCGCCCAGAAATATGACACAACCCATTTTGATTAACGTTTTTTTTATCATTATTTAAAATCTCTATTCAATCAATACGGATAATAGGACACAGGTATCAAAGAAATCTAAAAGAAAAAAAAACAAAAAAAAAACTTATATTTCTCTTTCAAAAACTGTTTGAATCTCTTTTCCTTTTGGTTTGACTCTTTGTAATATTTTTATGGTATTTGATGAGACTTATCTTTTTACAACTTAAATCTCCCTTGTTTTGTCTGGCTTCTCACGGCGTACTATCTGGAATAAGTGTACATACCACTTTTTAGGAACCACTGCTTAGAAAATTTGAGCCGAGTACTTAGCGGTCCTCTTACTAAGCTAATTTTTAATTCCCGTTTGTAGACTAATATTTATCATATTATGTTTAAATTTACAGCATCTAGGTAGAACGTGCATGAATAACTTTCCAATTGATTTTAAAAAATCTAGGAATCATTATATTATATAATTAGTCTCAGTTTTTTATAAAACAACATAGCATTAAGCAATAGGATAAATTAATTATGTTTTCAAAAACTCATATTTAAAACTGTTTCAATTTATGGGAAAATAAAACAGTTTTCTAAGTGTTTTATATTAGAAACTAGAAATCCCCATGGAATTGCCGTGTTCTTAAAAAATGTGTTAAAATCGACTACTAAGAAGCTATTATAATTTAAAATTCGGCTTTGGGGTGCTTCCCGCCCCTTTCCAAACACCTTGTTAAAAATTTCAGATCTCTGCGTGCCGTAGATTTGGCTGGGCATTGCACACAAAACAACAAACAAACAAATAAACAAACACACACAGGCAAAACATTTCCCTTTTACTATTATATTTGGAACAAAGCTTATTCAATGTAGCTGTTTATTCAAACACTTTGTAAATCAAAACTTCAGGTTAGAGGCGACCGCCCGGTCTCTGCTTTTTTTGGGTCATTCAGATACAGAAACCAATCGACCAAAGAGTGACACACTCGGGTGGGGAAAGTAATACAGTGGTGGGGGTATTTCCTCTCCTCAGCAGGTACTCAGTACGAGAGGAAGATAAGACCCAAAATGAAATTTGGTCTTCTATTCTGCCGCACCTTAAGAATGTGTGTTTGAAGAAAAGATTGAACTACTCCCACTACATACTCCAATATTCAACTTAAGTAATTTCCAACTTTATCAATGAGACACAGATTTATTGAAATGGTGACCAATCACCAAGAGAAGGATGGAAGGGAAAAGATTGGTGTTGTTTGTGCTCTGGATACATTTTGATTTTCATAGGAAGTCTGTTATTTGAAACTGGATTCACATGTTACCACAATGGCATAAATAAAAATATTACTAGCCAATTTAATTAATTATGTAAAGATAAACTACACAGTATACCACAAGGAAGTATATTCGGACAGACTTTGATAGCTTTATAATTAATAAATCTAATAAAACATGTATCTACAATACAAGATTTTATTAACTTTCATTCGAAGTCGAAGATTGAAAGTGGGCTTCCTATAAAATAAGGGCTTAGTCAACTCGCTCTTCAGACGACCCTAATGTCTACAGTTGGATTCAGATAGGAAGAAACCTTTTGAAAGTTACAAAAATTACTTTAAACAATTTAATATAGGTATTCATCAAGTAATGTGTTTTGCAGCTGTCACATTTGATAGATATGATTAATACCTATAAAATAGTAAAATGTGATAAATGTTTACAGCTAAAAACCAATAAAAAAAGGTATGTTGTTTTCAAACTTTTGCTCAATATTTTCACAGACTTCATTCATCTATGGGTTGAAAACTGTAACCCCTCTCACCTTATCCTTTCCCCACCCTCCCACTATTATTTCCTTGAGGACTCACCTACCGAATATTCTTGGAACTATTAGTAGAATAGTTTCCAGTTGAAGTTTTACTGTTTTTTAATCTCAAAGACCCAACCGCTTCTACAATTCTTCTTCCATTCACTAACACTTGCTATTTACTTTGTCGGTATGTTGTCTTAGTCCACCCAGATTTGTTGTCTGGACTAATGACACACAGCCACAAACTATTTTTAAAAACCTTTTTAAACACTAGTATGGTGGCAATAGCTAATTTGTAAATTTTGTTTTGTTTAACCATAGATAAGGCAGTTTTTTTTATGTCAACTTTACAGAAAGGTATCGGAAGCAAGGAAGTTGGGTTGGTAGCTTTAAACACCACGGTCCCTCCAGTGACCCCTTGCCCCAACCCCCGCTACAGCTACTGCATTGTCTTCGGATGATAAAGAGGTAACACACTTGTTTAAAACACCATTAATTTTTAAACTACGGTACTAAGAATAATTACTTTAAATACTTTTACTAACTATCACTTTAAATATCTTAAATCTTAATATTGCAGGTATAGTGTAGGTAATAGCTTAGGTTTGATAAAATGACCACACTATATTTGTTAAATTTGTAGCCTACAATATAAAAGGCCAAATATTATTTTTAAAACGATCCCCACACAAAATATCTGTCAATGTACTGTACAAACTTTCTGTCTTATTCAAACCAAAAATTTTAAAAGAGTAACATTGGGGTTATGGTAGTATTTATATTTTTAGAAAATGTAAAATATTTTATATAGCCAGTTTTAAATTCATACGATGCTTTTGTCTAAAAAATTTAATGAATTATTTTAATTGGAGCTTAAATCCGTGATCCTATGGTTAACAACAAATGCGCTACTGCCTGAGATTAGAATGGTATACCTGTTAATCGTTATTACTGATACAGTACTTCAAATTTCTGTACAGAAATAAAGGTTTTATCGAATTCTGTATGGTATGTTCACAATAACAAACGTCTCTGAAAAATAGGTTGAATTAAAATTTCAAAGGCTTGCTTTTATTCCTAGGGGTAGTTTTAGTTTGAGGTATGTCATCATAATCACGTCAACCATAAAACACCTTCTCAAGTCCATCTTAAGTTGAATAAGATCGCTTTTAGTCTTTTAATTGATTTTCCCGTATTAAATAATTAGTTTGATACGTTGATTAGAGTATCTAGAGTCTATCCGATACTCTGAAAGGAGTTTTATTCAGTTCTAGTTCAATATCACTGTACAGTAGATAGCTTTGCAGCCCATGCTTGAATATTAAGCTACCCTTAGTTTTTTCCAATGGTTCACATATTACATTATTTGGATTAGCCTGATTGTGAGATACATACATTCGTGTTTATATAGCCTATTCAACATAACACAGTGGTTTCCTAACACATTTTTCAGGAGAGTGATTGATTATTTGATCCAATCAAACTCTTTCATTCTACTATTTAAGTGCAAATATTTTAATTCATTGTAGGTTAGCCTGGAATTAGAGAAGACAGATCAAATCAATCTTTCTACACCCTTAGTTGTTTCCATCATAGAGCAGTAGACTATTTACATTATAAATATAGAATAACATAAATTTCTTTGTAAGACGTTACCCCACCTAGGACTCTGCCAGGGTTATTTAACTTACAAAGCTTTTTATTTTTATGTCTATATTAATTATAACTTAAAACAGTCATACAGATGACACATAATTTTTTTATACGCTTCAATTAGAAACATATACTACAAACGTTTCCAATAAAGTATCGACAGTTAAAATTAGCTCCTTCTGGTACGCAAACAGTTAAATCTGTGCACGTGTTACAATGGCTCGCGAACCATCCATTAACACCCTGAGGACTTCTACATGAGTTGGGTGAGTTGTTTACTTATAGGTGCTACGTGGGTATTGGATAACGGCACTGAGACCCGAGATTTGTAATAAGGTCACACACATGCGCAGTTACTTGTCAGTCTGCCCGTTTCTTTCAGTACGATGGTGCTTTCCTCCTCTCTCATTGCTTTTAGTCATCTCATTGTGAAAAGAATGGCCTCAAGGAAATCTTTGGGCGGTTCATTCAAACCATTCACCACAAGCAAGACATTTTTTCAGTGGCTATTATTCACTTCCTTGTTATTAGCAATAGAACACAATGTTTCGTGACAAAATTGATTTTCACTATCAGGTCAAGTTGATTAATGCACACAAACTCAACTTTTTTTTTTTAACGTTCAGGTTTAGAAGAACGGTTAGAAACACCTGACCTTTATAAAATAAACCCAATTATTTTTATGAGGATGTGGCTTGACGTCAGTTAGTAACTAGTCAAGTTCAAATAATGAGCCCTTTAATCCTATTCAAATGTGTTGACAAAAATTATAAACTGTGGGTATTATACCTTAGATCGGTTCAGAATGGTTTGATCGCATATTTAGATCACTTTTGGCATTTATTAATATAGAGGTAATTAATTACCTTGTCCTCGATGAGTTTTGATATCATGCCTTCGAATATGGAGACCAACTATTAATTAATTAATTATATCAATAAATTCAACCTTTTGGTTTTTCAACTAAAACATGATCCAATTGAATCCCCATTTTACCATATTATTTCTAAAATTGATATTTTTAATGTTCCAATATTTTTCATTGAGATGTTTTAAGAGAGATGTGGGAGGGGGGGTGGAGGAAAAAATATATTCCTCAATTCATTATAAATACATTTTAATGTATGTACTTTGGTTGGAGAGGAGAAGGGGTCGCTCTGGTCTTCTGACAACTCAATAAATAGAGCCATATATATTTTGTTCATACAATTTTAGCGGGGGGGGGGGGGGGGGGGGTGAACCCCCAAACGACCCTTTACTACGGCCTTGAAATGTAGTATCTACTTGGATTATATATGGAGTCAAAGATTGAAATTTGTTTAGTAATAATAAAATTGCCAACTTATATGATCCATGAGCCCAGGTGTGAAAGGTATGAATGGAAAATTTTCGATTGATTATTCCATTTGGGAAACATTATACCCTAACAGAATATTCACTGTGTCCGCCTGCCTAAAATGTGTAGGTACAGTAGACCGCACATATAGAATCTTAATGTGTATTATGAGCGTACAAGTTGTCAGAGCAATATAACGCAATAGCAACACTGCAAATACCTTTATAGTAACTACAGAAAGAACTTTAACGCTTTGTGAGCTATTAGGAAATGTACCCTCCCACCCTTACCTTGCATTGTTTCTCTATTGCTCTACATTATAATATAACTTATATTATTAATTCGTCTAGGTAAGTAGGACCTTTCAGAGTAAACAAGTGTAAATTTATGAAGCACTTTGATCTAATTTTTTTCAGTGTGCACACCATTTATGTGGTAAGTCGAGGATATGAGTATCATGGATATTATTGGAGCTTAAAGGTTAGTCCAATAGGATTAATAGCGCAAAGTCCAAACAGGGTTTACCCACACGAGTAATTAAAAATAGTAAGTAGTGATTATTGAGAGTAAAAAGCAAAAAATTCAGAAACTTAAATATGACTATAAGATTGTATGAAAATGAAGGTACCATGCTCTTGACACGTTTGAATAGCAATAAAATAAAAGTGAATATTTTAATTTTGGGCAGCAAATAAAAACATGACAATATATTTACTACAGTGCCTTCTCTTTTGTGACCTCAAAGGGTCTTCGATATTAATGGTTTTATTTTTGTAAACATATAAACCCTCCTCCCTTATATTTGATTTCAAACTTCATCAACTTATTTTAACAAATGTATATCTATTTAGAAGAAATCCGCCTCGGTGGCTTAGTTGGCAAACGCACTTGTCGTGTTAAGCTCGACTGCTGGGATGGGGAGATCAAGGTTCGAATCTCGGTCAAGTGAACTGGGGGTGGTTTTTCCTAAATGTTTTTCCACTCTCCCTCCACGCAAATGCGGGTTCACTTCCTCTTAATTCAACCTTCCCAATTCCTAATCCATTAGCGTAATTTGTACTTAAAGCGTATAACCCGAACGGGTAGTAAGACGTGGTGCTAAATATTATATTATTATTATTATTATTTAGAAGAACCATTGGTAATGGCATACTACCAATCACATTGATACTTTTTAAATATTGTAATCACATAGTCTAAATTGGGAGGTGCGCTTGTTTAATATTATTTTGCTCTTGATTGTGAATGACAAAACGAGTATTTACGAGGTGTTGAGACTAGCTTGTAAAAAAAATGGAACCTATGCTCTGACAACATAAACAGAGTGTCAGCATTCCTTAAGGTAAACCAGGCCATAATCCATGTTAAATAGTAGTGTATCCCAGCTAACTGGGCTGAATAAACATCATCAAGTCTAGGGGGGTCTCACTGCCCATATTTGGGATGCGTGGGTTAGGACGCCAGATGATAAGTACTGGTAATGGAGGGTTGCCGCTCGAATCCAGGGTACTGGGGTTCATATACCATGTAGGATCACCTACAGGTCAGTCAGGCTATTGGTTACTCCTTGCAATACTTCGTTCTGTCAAAAGCTTCTAAATAGTCTTTCAATATTTCTTTTAATCTTTCACATCAACATCCCATATGTAGTAGACATATAAGTGCAAATAAAAATCACAAAATCACAAACCGAACGTCGATTACAAGCCCTCACAATCGTATATCCATTTCCCTCTTCCCTCGTTCTTGGTCACAAACACATCCTGACATTAGTAGGCCCACATCTGAACGGTAGGGTGTGATGACATAATATAAAATAACTGTGTAATTGCTGAGTTTAAAAAAAATACATATTAACTCTTGTAGTCAATGGTACAGTCGTAAATTAGCGTTTGTTTTTAGTTCTGCAAAGAGCATTTAACTGAAACCCAGAGATCAATCACACTCCTGACTGTCTTGGGAGGTTGGGCTTGTTTAGTCTTGACTAGACATCCTGGGTCTTGTTTTATCTATTTGGGATTATTCATCCTCTCTCTAGATAAATCTTGAAGATTTTCATTTACATAATACTCTACAATTTATCTCTTATTTGATAAATTGATATAATTTGAAGAAATTCCATATAGGAGCGAAGAGTCCGATGAAGACTTTTCTAGTAGATTTAAATATGATATTTTCACAATGTTTCAAATAATATAAAAAAGAGTTCCGTAATTATTTATAAGTAAATTCAAGTTATTAACATTATTTTCTCTTGTGGCTTAAAAATAAATCTATAATTGAAATTATTACTATATTGGGAGCTCTTAAGAGTCTGAACAAAGTTACTAGTCAGTCTGCTTCCCTGAATGTTCGAGAAAGGAAACGGGAATGGCACTATGTTAGGTTTATGTTTAAATGATCAAGCTCAAGTGAACTTTTCATTTGAATTTTTCTTTTGAGTTTGTCTCTCAACCTGAAGGGATCGGTTACTCTAGTAGATACATTTTATGCTTACGTTGGGCGTGACGCTCCTATTGGCTTAGCCGAAGCCGTGACGTCACTATAATAATCCAAATATAAAATTTATGGGCCCGAGGGCACCAATCACAGGCCATAGATTGTCCCTCTTCCCCAAACGCTAAGGCAGGTTTTCCCGAGGGCACGCCAATAACAAATCCACTGTCGTGACGTCACTATCTAATGAAAATTTAGCCTATTATGGGTCCAAGCACACCAATCACAGGCCGTGGATTGTCCTCCTCTCCCTGCAAGGTTCATAAATTTAGCCTGTGATGGTTCCGAGTGCACATACTGTGTAATGTTCCCTGACGCTGCCAACTTGTCAGGACTCACTGCTAAACAAGACTGTTTAAGCCCCTCCTATAGCCGTAACCGTCAGGTTAACGGAATTAGTGTATTCACATTCTAGGAATAAACCGTAAACGAACAAATGTTTATTTATATACCTTAAATACGCTATTGCACCTCATAATAATGGTAATTTCACTTTAATGCTTTTATCGAGCATTTACTAGGAATTATTTGGAGCTCAAATGTGATGGTAGTATGACCAAGTTGTAAATAGCCTAAGACTTTTACTCTTTCGATAGATTTGGATACAGGATTTAGTCAATTTTAGCTTTACCTGGAATAGATATGACTCTCTATAAGATTCATTAAAGATGCATATATCTTAAGAATAAAACATATTGTATTAACAATGAATCAACGTGTGTGGGTGTGTAAGGTATTTAAGCAAA
This sequence comes from Timema cristinae, assembly GCA_039000515.1. Classification (NCBI taxonomy): domain Eukaryota; kingdom Metazoa; phylum Arthropoda; class Insecta; order Phasmatodea; family Timematidae; genus Timema; species Timema cristinae. The sequence continues at coordinate 12,602 of JBCFYV010009882.1, read as the reverse complement.
GACAGTGGATGAATTGCATAGAAATAACTCGATATGAGTACATTGCAATCTCATATATGAGTTCAGGCATCCTACTGAGGGTAGGCTATAAATAGGGTACTTCAATTCGACTTTATGAGATGTATTAGGTACTACAGCTCTTTACGAGATATATTATGAAACTAATGTAATTTTACAAATGCTTGCTCAAGTCAAGAAACCAGTTGCTAAAGACTCTAAATGGATCTACGACGGTACTCTTGAAATGTGGATCGTTATATCTAGAAACTTAACTTTCACAATAGACTTTCGAGTTCGAATTCCTGAAGTTATAACCAGACATCAAGCTTTGATCAATGTGAGAGGGGTTAAAAACAATGATTTCCCCTCTCTACAATAGTTATCTCTCTCCTAAAAACGATAGTAAAACCATTATATTTTTCCTCATATCCGAATTTCATGGATGTGTTAAAATTCGATGTCATCTCGCTCCCGTTCGAAATGAGATACATCGAACCTTTTGGAAAATTGTACATCATCTCAGTGAATATATATACAGCGTGAAATATAATGGGGGTAATACTTGCATCAAGACCTGGGAAAAATTTAATGATAGAAAAAACTTGATTGTCCACATTCAAATTAGTTTAAAAAATGGTGCAAACATATCCATTTGTTCATGGCAGCTGTACACGTTTCATATACCCATCACTTACGCTCAATTCAAAACTTATCCTGGTTAATAAATCCTCAATTGAGGGTTACATCACTTAGTGTACGTCGATTCTTTTGCGATAGGTGTTTGACCTCTTTTCTGGCAAAAAATAAACTCGCAAAAAATAAGAAGGCATGTACCAAATTTGGTACTATAAGGTAGTACTTTCCCTAAAGGGAAAGGAAGATTCCTCAAATTTAAACAGGTTTGACTCTAGGAAAAAAACGGGTTCAGTGTGTACACGGAGATGAAGAGCTTGCTGTCACTGATCCTGACATGTGATCCAGATACGAAATGTTCCTATACCTAAAATGGTCAGAGACATGTGGCATACTCTGTAGGTGTGTACTTCAAACATAGTTTTGACAATAATCTCTCCGAGTATCGACATGTTACAGGAATGAATTGACACAATATATGTATCGAGGTGCCTGTATATACAGTAAAGGGCATACTAGACTAATATAGTACAGTCATTCCAAATATACCTCATACTCCAGCTCAAGAAGATGCTCTCCACACAGATTCTCACTGCCATATGTGTGAAAAGCTTTATAAAAATAACAGTATCCGTGTTATGGATAGTTGCCACTTGACGAGGCATGTAATCTTAATAATAAGAACCTAAGACATCTAACAGTCGAAATCCATAACGTTCGTTGCTAGAACAACTTTCTTCTACTTGAATCGAAGGTCGACTATCAAGAAACTGACTTTATCACCCTAATGATCATTATAGTTAATCTAGGCAAGGTAACGGTTTTAGTAGAAAACAAAGGCCAAATAAAGTGTTTATGAAATACATTCAACACAGGTTTTAAGGGTTCACGATTAAAAATTATGGACAGTTTAAGCTTTACCTGTACATCTCTGGTGAAATGTGTGTCATACCTCAAACTTTACCAGCTTAAAATAACTCATAAATGTCAAACCTACGAAGAACGATTCAAAGTAGTTTGCCGTAAAGGAGCGTTCCCACACTATTATATCGACTCTTTTGAGCGTTTGGATGAAACAAAGTTACTTTGTGCAAATAAATATTACAATGCCCTTACAAATAGTAATATCTCTTATAAAGACTACGATCATAGATGCAAGGTATGGCAAAGGTTCAAGTGTAAAACCTTCTGGGATTACTCGAATATGTATATTTATACAGACGTGACGCTACTAGTTGATGTCTTTGAAAGTTTTAAGGATATATTCATGAAGACATATAGAATCCATCCTGGCTTGTTGCTTACAGCTCCTAGCCTAGCGTACAAAGCTCTATTGAGGCTAAACAAGGTACAGCTATAACTAATCAATGATGTCGATATTCATAATTTCTTTGAAGGAGATATCTGTGTTGGAATATGTTGTGTGTATAATCTTCATGCAGCTTCGGATAATCGGCATATGGAATCATTTGATAGCTCGAAGCCTCATCTATCTATATGTAAATAAACTCTGCTCATTTTAGATGCTTAGGCATTTTCCTTATGGAGGCTTCAGATGGCTCGGTGAGGATGAACTCAATTGATTGGATGTGCGAACAATAGAGAACGATGCAGATAATGGATATATCTTTGAGGTAGATCTCGAAAATCCTATGGACATATAATGACGCTTGTTCCGATTGGCTGTTCTTCCGAGAGAAAGGAGTCCAATCCACGGAAAAACATGAGAAATTGTTAACTATGTTTGATGATAAGACAGGATACGTAATTCGCTACCATCATCTATAGCTATATTTGGAGAATATATTGAAAGTGACTAGAATCCATTGAATGGTCGGTTTTAAAACAGTCGTCAAGGATTGCTCCATATACAACCCCAAACGCTGAGGTGAGAATTAAGGTGAACAACCATTTTGAAAAAAATATTTTTAAAACTGATGAACAATGCCTAATTCTGTCATCTCACATATAAAAAAAAGGGTATTCGATACAACAAAGATCATTACTGGGTGGGAAATATTGTTTGGGGCTGGTAATCTCCTAGCTTTAAGGAATGAGTGATATTATTTAAAAAAACTGTTAATCATAGAGATGGAATCCAAAGAGATTTACTCTGAAATGTCGATCTATGTGGGGCTCGTTATGTTGGAAATATCAAAGGTTGTATTGCATGGTCTCCATTATCAGGTGATGGTTCCGACATTCCCTCCTGTACGAGATGTTGGTCGAGAACCCGTACCAGCGACTCATAACATTTATCCAAATACTGCCTTGATACATCAATCTATGGACAATACGAGGTATTTGGAATGCCCCGGGGGTATTCGGTAAACACAAGGACTATACTTGAAGTCGAGTCAATACCAAGTTTATAGATTTACGTCCAAATTTCTACTCTTTGGCAGTTCTAGGGGAGGTTGAAACGCTCAAAGTTAAATAGGTCAAGGGTAGTGCTCTAAGAACACTTTCGTTAAAAGACTACCGGGATTGCCTTACAAATGAGACAATTGTTATGACAAAGGCTCGTTAAATAAGAGCCGTAGGATACAGGATATATACCCCCAAATTTAATAGGGTTGCCCTATTCTTCATAGAGTATAAGAGCTAAATACTACCCGTACAGTGATACTACTATTCTATAGTTGAGAAGGCGTCAAGTGAAGTGAAGGGAGACATTGACTTTTATCTAATGATTATGAAAAATTATGAGTATGTATATATTCATATAATCACTCTTGTAGCATGAACAGTTTATTTATCTATAATATGTGAAAAGTATATTCATGTAATTTTGTCGTATGAAGAGTTTATATTTATAATGATGAAAAGTATATTCATGTATCATGTGAAAACTATTTTATATATTCAATGTAGTATGAGGAATATATTCATGTATTATATAAATCTTATTATCAGTAATGATAAAACTTATTTCAATGAGAAAACTATATATTCACGTAGTAGGTAAATCCTTACATCCGTAATAATGAGAATTATTTCTGTGAAGATTCTAATTAAATTTCATGGTGGATATAAATATTTTATCTTTATTTGGTCTAGTAAATAAAAAGAGAAATATAATTGTTTTTACTAACCCTCTTCCTAAAATAAATACACCAAATGTATCTTTATTTAAAAAACCTGTATTTGATACATTCGAGAGTGAAAGATTAAATTAATAAAACTTCCTAATACATCTTAGACTACTATATCTTATTAAGCATTCTGCTATACACACTGCTATACACACTGTGGTACACACTAGACAAACACTGACAACATTTTTTCTAACAACATTTACTTTGTTTATTTTTCAAGTTACATGAAGCTTAGCTCATAGATTTCATAAAATATAATTTAGCCATTCCAAAAACATATACAGTACCAGCAGAACAAGTAAGTGTACACACCAAGGTTGGAGTCTCGTCATTGTCCAGATCTCCTTAATCCTTATCGGGAAGTCGAGCACTATTCAATCATCGACGCTGATATAAGAGTTGAAGAATATAATAAAAAGGTAAGGAACTGGGGCAAAAGGGGCCAGGCCCCACCAAATAATTTCCAACATTTTTAAACATAATTTTTGTTTTCTTTTTTTTTTACTATATAAAATATTTTTGAAAAAACATGAGATACTAGTGGAACATCATTCTCTACACAGTGAATTATTGGCTTCATTACACAGTATTCAAGTCAAAATTATCTATTCCTCGCTCCATACGTCACGCGAGGACTGCACCATCATTCTAGTGACAGAATATAGAAGCTAGGTAGGGCCAGCTCTGACATGCCCTCTCAGAGAAGCCACACAAGGTTGTGAACTGTCTCTCAAGGTCAATCTCCCTACCATTCCGGTGCCAACTTTACACTAGCGCATAGGGCAGCCTGAGTGGGCCCCTATATAATAAAAGTGGTATATAGCTAGTTTTTCCGTTTGTGGGTCTGTGTTTTAGTATGTGATAAGACACCAGAATTAAGATGACGCGGGTAAATCATTAATTAACATGAATAAAGTAAATTCATTAATAAAAACTTCGTTCTATTCATTAAAACTGCAAGAAAAACTGGAAAATAAATGGTTAGGAGCACATCAGTCTAATGACATTACATTTATCCAGGTGGATGACAAGAAAAAAATAACCTCTTTTAATTCTTGGTTTGGTAAAACAATTATTGTAGTTAACTGTCAGTGAAGAAGAATAAAGCATTTTTTGTTTTTATTGTTTAGTATTTGGTACTGAGGGGTTGTGGACAATGGTAGGCTGTAAGAATCTTAAAAATTTAAGGAAAATAATATTTAAAAAAAGGTGTCATATGGGATTCGTAAGGAAAAACCATTTTTGTTTAAAACATTTAGAATAGTAGATATTGCATGAAAAATGGATTCCATGGTAAAATTTCAATTCACAAACACAATGAAAAGGTGTATAGGGTGACCTGGTAGTCCAGGGGTAAGGTGTTGGACTTCTGTGCTTGGGTCCAGGGTTCAGTCCTTGGTCCTGGCACAGATTTATCTGATTACCAAACCCTCCCTTCACCTCTGACAAGACGTGTATTAATCACAACTTGTGAATGTGGGGAATGCCAGGCATCCACCGTGGTTCGGATTCCATGTTAAACTGTAGGTCCTCCATTTCATCTCACAATCACCCTACCATTAAACATTAGTGTAAGTGCGTATAACCTGAACGGGTAGTAAGACGCAGTGCTAATAATAATAATAATAATAATAATAATAATAATAATAATAATAATAATAATAACAGGGTTATAAAAATTAGCATATAGAAGGCAGATTAATATAATGCTTAAATACTGTGGTACTCGTGAACTGTCATTAAGAGACAGACTTGTCCAATTGTTGTACATATTATGTCATAACTTGGTAAGTTTTATTAAAAACCTGTACTCTTTTATTTTTTCGGTTTGTAGATTTTGTCTAGTGATTTTTAAAAACTAGAAAAACTTAAATGAATTTAATTTAATATGTTAAAACAAGGCGCAAAAAAACATTTCCGGTAAGCTTTGACCTGGCCCCACCAAAAATATAAAGATCACGCTCCGTCATTTGTAAGGAGGTTTGATCTCCGTCGGAGACAAATAAATTAGCACTCGTTACTGCAATATGGAATTAAAATTGACAGATTGATCTGACTGATAAACCATACTTCATGACGATTTTATTCTCCCAGCAGGTTATTCGGAAAGTAATTTTCTGTTAGATTCGAACTCTGACCTGACATCGTAAGTGATATAAACATTTTTATCTGGACGAGTCGTTAGCACGAGTATATAAGGAAAGCTAGATAAAGATGTCCATAGAATATGGTATCGTACTCTTGATACCGTTTATGAGTATATATGATCGCTATTCCTCCGAGATATTGTGCGAGCTCTAGCGGTCGTCTTAAATCTTTGAAACTGTCAAAGTATTCTGAACATCCTCCCTGTTTCTTATACGCCACCCAATGCGTACCCTTAACGCTACCTCTATTGAGATTAATAATAGAACGCTCATATTCCACGGTGATCCAGCAGAAGACGTCTCTCGCGATAACTCCTTTAAAGTACGGAAGGTTTAACTCTTTAGCGTACAGATCTGTTTTGGTAAAGGCTCATCTAGCTAGTGTTTCAATCAGTTTTTTGTGTACGGACAAGGATTAATCCCTTTTCTCATCGTGGTATCCTTGAGTGTATGATTATGTCTCTGAGCCTAGCTCATTTGATGTTTTACATAGCACTTTACTCAGCTCACGTGATTCCTGCAGGAATTCTTGCTACGGCTCCTAATGCGGCAATCAGAAGGAGTATAGGTAAGAACACATCCTTTTTATTATGTCTCTTATTTTTACGACGAGTGATACGTCGTTTATTCACACGTTGATAATGACGACGTCCTTTTGATGGATCATAACCCATCTTAGCTTTAACTATCATCGCTCTCACTAGAGCCCAAGTGGTAGCTTTCTCACCCAAATCTGAATCAAGTGCAAGTACTCTTTTCCAAGCTCTCTATCTGTGGTATGACGACCAGCTAGATCTTTTACTTTTAAAAAGGTATATCATGATTTCTACAAGCTCGGTTCAACTCGTTAACGCTAGGATAACCTCGTTTCAAACCTTTTGTCGACTTTGTAACTTTTCCACAGAATTGATGTACAGGTAAATGCACTTAAAAGAACAAATCGGACTATGGTTCAAGAGCGTGTACCCTTACTTCAAATCATTGTACCAGTCCAAGTATCATGGTTTGTCTCAAGTTCTTGAACTCGTTTAGGGGATAGGATATTTTCCTTTTATGACAATGATGAGATCACTCCACCGTCCGAATCCTAACCCGACTCTGTATTCGTTTTTGACGATGCTGCTTGCAATAAACAGTATAACATTAAAGCATATTTCAGTTATGGGTAGACATAGGGCATTTTATTGTTTCTATCTGTGCCAGACTTACTCTCGAATCCCTAAGTAGATGCTGAGAGATAACGCTATTACTGCTCATTTCTTTTTTAAGATGAGCAATACAAATTTGAAACATATCTAGGACAAACATGCCAACACATATATGAACTTCCATAAGTTTAAGGAAATCTATCAGCTAAGTTGAAAACACAAGTACGATTTTCTAGTCTTGATCAAAGATCACCAAATCGATAAGGGACGTAACCGCAACGGTTTCAATATTTTTAACTTACCTGATTAATATGAACGTTGATTCTTTTTATGGTTATACATTATGTCATCAATATTAAAACCTATTACATAGTCTCTACAAATATAAATCAGGCAGTGGGGAGGCAGGAAAGAATATAACTCTATACCCAAAAGGAATTACGATGCAGGCTTGAGGATTATCATCAAAATCGAAGCTCCCATCGCATTAAAAGATGCTTGTAACAAGTGTTACGCTGATAGGATGGATGCAAAACATATAAACAAACAGATACATGCTATCAACAGGGTCAAGGATATGCTAGGTAAGCGAATAGATTCTCTTGTCGAGAGAATATGGAGGAGATATCTAACACAATGTAGATCAAATTGGTAAAGTTCACAAAGACCTGAATTGTTTAAGTCCAATTATGAATATATTTGACAAGTTTCCCGTTATAAAGATCCCTAAACGTATTGAATTTTTACTAAGAAAATGGAGGATGTATCAAAAGTGACACAACAGCAGGAATATCAGGCTGTCAAAGCTTACAGAGAACTGAATTCTTTAACTCTAAGCTCGAAGGGACTAGAGGATTATTTCACTTCATGGCAGACAAAATGCAGTGGTTTGCACGACCTAGCTTCAAGAGGGCTTATGTATATCCTGACTACAGTAAGGCGTTCCTATACGCAACTGTCTCTGTCGAAGTTGGTTTCAGACGCAGTATCTAAAGACTACGTTGAATCAATGAGGGAAGGAGGTTTCGTATACATTTACTTAGAATCGAAACCTACTAGAAAGGATTCGAAGCATTTCATACTGACACTTACGAATGAGCCCGAATATATATTCTTAAAGTCTGGGACGTTCTCTTACATAAATATGAACATGGAAGGTGTCATAATTGTATTGAGCAATAGATCTATCAAACCACCATCGTTCGAGGTGGAGGAAAGTGACCCGTTATATTTATGTTGAGGTTTTCGATGATACCTCTTACGTTGAAGGTCCAGATGTGTCTTACGCTCAACTAGATATATATACATAAATTTAACACAAAGTATTTACATTTCTATATATTCGTATCCGGCATCATTTCTACAGAGGTTGCAGAGGATATCATCAAAGCAAATAAGGTCACTAAACAAAAGTAGAAACAGTTACGAGATGAACGACAGGAGTCTGACATCATGGCAAGGGAAACCTTTAAACCAATCAATAAACAGCTAAACAAAATGGTGAATATGATTGAGAAGAAGGAGGAGGAAGATGTCTCACACTAGAGATTGCATAACATACATGTATAACGTACTTATTCATAAACTTCAAGCAACCTCCAATTAATTTTATGGTTGTGCGTTACGATGGAAACACGACAAAGAAACTTCAAGCAAGCTCCGATTAAATTTATTGTATGCGTTACGATGGAAACATGATAAAGTTAGGGGATACACATGCTCTGTTTGATGAGAATTATGGAACTGTGTTTCTTAATAATATCGTAACTCTTTACACATGGGAATATTTGTAATTACTATCTGAAAAGAGCCTATGAATAATACTTAGGAGGCCCTGTAGGTGTGCTATGTTTGAAGAACAAATTCACATCAAATCAAGAATGATCCTTAAGGCCATTTCAAGTAACGCACATTATCAAAATATTACACGCATTACAAAAACTATGTTCCAGTATGAGCTTAAGTGAGAGGGTCTATATAAAACCTAGAGAGATGGGGTATAGATTATACCTATTGGGATGATCGATCAAATTGGTTGATCGATTAAGACTCTTGCATGAATCAACCGTAAAATGTAGCTAAGCCACGATGGCAATATTGTTTCCCTAATAAAATAATTACGTGAGGTTGGAATCGTTGTCTTATCATGTTAGTGAAGCAGGATATTACCCGTGAGCTTAATCTTATCGTGAGGCGTCGTTTTATCAGAAGATATATTAGCAAAATAGAAATGAAAATGTTATTACAGGTTGATCTGGTCGAGATGATACAGTATTATCGACCGAATAAACGATACAAGTATCTTCTGACCGACATTTACGTGTAATATAAACGTGCTTGTGCTGTACCATCAAGGTTAAGATGGAGAAGAACGTCACTGCAGCTATGGCACATGCCTTTAGGTAGGTGACCAGCAGCTGTTCACCCCTCATATATCATATACTGGAAGAAAATTGAAACGAGTTTTATAAAGTGGATTTCAAAGATCTCTTGGCAAGTAAGAGTATCAAAACATTATTCGACATTTACAGCAAAGTCAAAGGCAAGTGTCATTCACCGATTCAATCGAACGCTCAAGATATGATGTGGATGATATTCGCATCCAAACGATCATATTGATGGATCGATATTATCGATTATTTACTCGACAAATATAATTGAACAGTATACTTGACTATCTATCAAAACTAGACCAATAAACGTTGAGGAGGATAGTGTCTTTACCGTATATCTGAATGCTAAAACTATAGATCTACACCAAAAAGTTTAAAGTCAGAGATATTTTTCTTATCAGTGAACATGCAATTTTTTAAAAAAAGTTGACTGCTATTTGGTCAGTAGAACCTTTCAAAATACGTTTAAGGTCTCTAGATAAATTCTAGGAGCTTTTTACTAGAAGATACGAAGGTAAGCCTATCACTGGAGGATTATATGCCAGCAGCGTGGGAAGACATCATATCCGAAAGTGTATATTTTAAAGAAGACGTGTTGGAGATAGGGCCTACGTCAAATGGCTCGGTTTCGATTCGCAACACAATTCGTAGATCGATGCAGTCTTCAATGTGTTGGGGGATGGGGGACAACTCCCCCCACCACACTCATTAACCATATAAAGGTGCACGTGGATGGAGAGTTTTTCCACATTCGAGATGTTCAGACAATTGGTTGTACTACTTTGAGGATTTGTCAGGAGCAGAAATTTGTGGCAGTGGAATGTAGTATTTCATAAATAAGGACGATCGCGGGTATTGCGAATCGTGTAACGAATTTCTTACTGGCTGGGGAGTCATTATCCCCATCCCAGCAAGTCCATTGAGAGCTGCATCGATAGCTGGCCCATCTTTAAATGAAGAATAGGGACAGCCCTGAAATCCTGCGCGTTTGGAACGTCAAGGATCCAGAGGAGGAACCCTGGATGAAGACAAGATGTGCGAAGCATTGGCCGGGAGTAGTACGACCGGGTCAAGTGCTTGCGGGAGCTAGAGAAGTACAATACATATAATGTGATGCATTTTAAAGGGGAGGAGGAAGAAGATGGTGAGAGTTATGATTCCGATAAACCCAAAATTATCGAACTCAAACTTGTAGTGATAGTGCTTCTGCCGGGATATTTAAACTTTGGTTGCGTGTACAGACGTCGATTAAACACCACGTAATGAAGACTTACATATCTGATAGGGATGATTACGAGTATTTTAAATGGTTTAAGTGCAGAAAGACTGCATCATAGACATATTCAAAGATTATTTGTGTTCAAGAGAGATAGAGAAATAGAGTTAAACCCAATTTTTTGTTTGTATATTAATCTTAAGAATATGTATGTATTTAAATAAAGTTATATATGTATTTAATCTAGATCCCAAACCTAATATTTAAAGTATATGTATGTGTAAGAGAGAGAGAGAGAGATGAACCATAATTTTCTGTTTGTTAAGTAAGAGGTATACCATTTATTTAACCTCAATTCAAATATATAATGTACTTCACGATGTAGAGCATGAACTGGATGGAGAATTTAAATAGGTTTAATGTGAGAGCATGGTCTTGATAGAAAATGTGAGTGGTAATATAAAATGGAACTATGCTTAAATTAAAAGAGTAGTTGTGGAGGGGAGCCACGTGCATGCACCGGACGCGTATTAACATTCCCTAACCCAGTACAGAGCAACACGCATTTAGAGCGATTTTGATTGGCCCTTACGCCGCGCCGTTTCTCTCTCTTCCCATGTGTTCTTAGCGTGGCCTTCAAACAAGCGCAACGAGGGCATAGTGTTGCGCCACATATAACGCCAATTTCTATACATTAAAAGGTGAGGTGAAAGAGAGAACGCTGATCTAAAATAAATGAATGTTTTTAATCAATGATAATTTTTTAATAAGATGATGACGTAGGCATTTTACTATATTAACAATATTTATTTCAGCGCACTTCCTCTAAATTACACCTACGCCATCACCCCTAACCCATTATCGTAATTAGGCATATGCCTAACCAAAACCAACCTAACTAACGATATGTACAGTGAGATGTTATTTACATTGTTGCTGTAGATCTTAAAAACAATGTTAAATCACTTTGTTCACTGTACATATGGTTAGGTTAGGTTAGTCATATGCTCTAATTACGATAATGGGTTAGGGATGATTGGCGTAAGGTGTAATTATAGGTTTTTGTGCGCTGAAATAAAATATTGTTAATATAGTAAAATGCTTACGTCATATCTTATTAATAATTATCCCTCCTATTAAAAAACATTTCACCCCACATCTTAATGTGCAGAAATTGGCGTTATATATGGCGCTACACTTATGCCTTTGTTGCTCTTTGGGGGATGACCGCTTTTTTGAAGGCCACGGCTAAGACCTAGGACCAATCATATCGCTCTAAATGCGTGGTGCTCTGTACTGGGTTAGGGAATGTTAATAGCGCACCGGACGCCCGAGCGCAGGGTCAGGGAACAGTCCACGGGTTGTTTCCCTCGGAACCCTACAAGCTAAATTTCCAAGCCATGCGGAGGGGATATTTAATGCCTTCGACCCAAAAATAGGCTAACTTTTACCCTTTGATACTGACGTCAAGACGACGGCTAAGCCAATGGTATCGTTGCTCCTTTATAGGGCTAAAAATATACTTACTTACGCTCTCCACATTACAGAATTAATATATTGGTGATATAGAGTGAATAGATGGATATTTCAAAGCTTAGACAAAACTAGTATGGGGTTATAGTTCATATGCTGATATGGTTCAATGGGTTTTCTTGTTCAACTCTCAACTCAACACTTTTTTCCAAGAGAATTCATTTTCAAAGTAATTTTAAAACAGAATTAATAACTATATGCAAATAACCACCCTTATATTGATAGAAGCTGCGGATATCACCTCCCTCATGACCCAAACCGGATTTGAACCATAATGCTTTTTTTTGGCCCCATAAGGCTTTCAACCCAAATATAAGAGGTTTCATCCCGGGCTGTCAATATATTTACATTTATGTGTTAAGGATGAGGAAGGTAGAATTTAAAAGAAGTGAGGACTGAACTGGGGACGCGGAGTTGGCCTAAAAGGCATTTGG
>JBCFYV010009881.1:0-42080 GCA_039000515.1 Timema cristinae | reverse complement strand
AAAAAAAAAAAAGGAATTCAAAAGGGGACCCTTTTTAAAGTGGTGGGTACTGTGATGGGTACTGCCTCTAAAATCATTGTAACCCTGGGTGATTTATTTCCAAATTGGTGATTTAATTAGCTTGCCCAGACCCGTTTTAAGTTTGCTATTTACTTCAAATTTCAGTTTTCTTTTTCTGAAAAAACGGCCCAAGTCCCCCATTTGGAATCAAATTTAAATTTTATTTTGAAAATTTTCAAATTGTTTAAAAAACTCTGTCATCAGTAAACTCCCGATAATTCTTTTTACCCCAAAAACAAGTTTAGGGGTTTTTTGTTTTAAACATAATCCCTAAATTTATATTTTAAAAAATTGTCGAAAATTTTTTTAAAAATATTTTAAATACCCAAAAAATTTCCTATCGTAAACTCAATCAACTACTTCCCAAAAAAACAAATGATAAGTGTATCTTGGCCCATGTCAAACAAATATTAAATATGATTTTAATCAAAATCGTTAAAGCTTTTTTTCAAAAATTTGGAATTAAAAAAAATATTCATGCAAAAATTCCCTTAATTTGAAGCAAGGTAAAAAAAAACCCCCAATTTAACCCTAGAAATCAAAATTCAAGTTGAAGAAAACCATCGAGCCGTCTTGGTAGGGGCCCAAAGCGGAGACGTGAGGCAGACGACAGAAATTTTAAAAACCCCTTTTTGGATTCGGTTCACAAAACACGAAAAGATTCCTCAAAATTTAAAGCCCCTTTTTATCAATAAAAAAGAAATAAATATGAATATTGAATTTTGCCTCTTTTTCAACGATTTTTAAATTTTTAATTTGTGTTACGTACGATTAGGCTAAATAAAAAGGACTCTAGAGGAGGATTAATAAAAAAAATTAAAAAAAAAACTTAAAGATAAAATTCCAAGTATTATCATGGGGTTTTTTTGCCTTTGTATTTGTTTTTTAGAAAACATTTTTTTTAAAGGGTATTTTACTTTTTAAATTTTTTTTAAAAAAATTTGAAATATTTTAAAATGCTCTAAGGTTTGGTTCAAAAAACTTCCGTTAAGTTTTTGAACAAAAAATAACTCTATCTTCCTGTTTTCATATAAATGTAATTTAAATTATAGTTTAATGTTAAATTTATTTTGGAAAAATTATTTTAACGTTTATTAAATATGAAAAATTAATAATTTGAAAATTATCTTTTTCAAATTTTTGTGAATTTTTCCATTTTATGTGTGTCAAGACAAAAAAAAAGGTTTTTCTTTTTTATTTTTTTTACCACGTTTTCTTCTGTACCTGGTACCTTCAAACCTTTTTGATTTTTTGGGTACAAACTTGATATTTGCATTTTTGGGTTTTGGATAGATTTTTTTTTTTTAACAAAAGCCCTCAATTAAGGGTGGTTTACTAAAAAAGAATTTTTTGGATCTAAAAAATTTCGAAAAGGGTTTCAAAACGATTTTATTTACATGTATATCAGGTAGTACTTAAACTCCAAAAAAATTGCATTATTTACTTGGTTTCCCGGGTTTTTAAAAATTTGGTTAAAGGTAGGTTCGGTGATGTTTTAAAAAATTTGAATTATTTTAAAAAGGTCTTCAACGATTTGTTTTTAAAATGTATGCTCGGGGATTGTTTCACCGCCCAAAAAAATGTTCTTTTTGGTGGGAGATGGGGGTGGGATATGGGGGTTGAGGGGAGGAGGTTTTTTAAAAAGAATATTTTAAAAAGTTGACAGGGAAATTCATTTTAAAAAGGGGATTTTTAAGGTTTTTTTACTAGTAAATTTTTTTTTTCAAAAAAATTAATTTTTAGTAGTTTAGAAAAACGATTTTTGTAAAATTTGTTAAAAAGTTTTATATTTTTTTTTTTTAAAATTGGGTATGGGGGAATATTTTTCAATTATCAATAATAGTTATTTTTTTTTTCTAAAATAAATTATTTTAGGTTGTTTTATTTAAAAAAAATCGTATAAATTAAAAAAAAATTCTTAATTGTTCTTAAGATTGGTTCAAAATGGGTTTAAAAATATGTTTCATGATAAACAAAAATACAATTTTTTTACTATTACTAATTTTTAGGGGTTTACAAAAAAAACTTATTTTGAAATTTAAATTCGTTTAAAACATTTAAAAAATTTTTGTAAGTTTTTTACCTTAGGTTTTTTTTTGGGGTTTAAAACGATATGCGTTTGTTTTCATGAAAAACTTACCTGGGGGTATTTTATTTTGAAAAAATCTTGGAAAAATTTTGAATTGTTTTTTCTTTTATTTTTGAATTTTGGGGAAAATCCAAAACAAACCAATCAAAGTTCCCCCTCTCATTTTAGGAATATTCTAAAATTGGGGAAAGGGCGCAATATAAAAGAAGAAAAATTATTTCAATAAAAGAATACAGGGGGATTTTAAAAAAGTTTTAAAATCCCCTTGAGGGCCACCTGTCAGGGGAAAAAGTAACCATCGTTGTAGACCAACAATTAAAAATTAAATAGTTTTGGGAGTTCTTTGGAATTATTTTTATTATTTCAAAGCTTACCCCCCTTACCCTTCTAAAAATTTTGTATGTATTATAGAATATTAAATTAAAATTTAAACTTCTTTATCTCAAGGAAAATAGAAAGATCGTTGTAGTTCTCAAAAAAATTTAAAAAAATTTTTGTTGTGACCCTTGGGCAAAATTAAGTTAATATTTTTTGAGGAAGGATACCCTTAAATTAGCTTCCCTTAAAACCGCAGTGCTACTTGATTTGTTAAACCTCCCAAATACCAATTTGGAACCAAATGGTCTAAGCCCTTTTTAAAATTTCAATTTTTTGAAAAATCGCATCAGTAACTACCCAAAAACGAGTTTTATCCAAAAAAAATTATTAAATGTTATTTTTCATGAAAAACAAATTTAATATGCTTTTTAAAAAAAATGTTTAAAGCATTTTTAATAATTTGGATTAAATAAAATCCTCTCACTTATACCTTAATTTGGGGGCAAAATCCCCCAAAAATATCTGATTAAATATCAAGTTTGAAAAAATTTCTAATGTTTTGGGCCCCCCCCCCCGGGAAGGAAAAAAGAAAACCCGGGGGCCCAACAGGAAAAAAAAAGGATTAAATTTTTTTCGTATTTAATACTTTCTTTGATATGAGAAAGTAAAAACGATTAATTAGGTTTCTTGATAAATATATGTTTATTTTAAAATTCTAAAATTCTTTAAAAAAGGGGTTTTTTCAGGGAAGTTTAAAAAAAGTCACCTCGTCCAAAAAAGGTTTGAAAAAGAAAGATAGTTCACTCTCCCTCTTTTCCCCAAAACTTTCTATCACACACACACAAAACCCAAAAAATTCCAGTGGAAATGTTCTTATTTTGTTTCCCCCTCTTATTGCGTCCTCCTTGCCCTCCTCTCCCCTTGCCCCACCCGCCTGGTCAGGAGGGGGGAGCTGCAGCCAGCTCTTATTGCGGAATCACCCCTTCATGGGGACCTCCCCTTTTCTTTCGGGGGGGCTGTTAATTTGAAAGTTGTCACGACTCGAGAACAAAAAAGTAATTCGAAGAATGAAAATAGTCCCCGATTTTCTTTTCGCTTTTTAAGTTAGAGAAAGTATTGTGATCAAAAAAAAAAAAAAATCAAATTCAAGTTTTGATGAATTTCGATTTTCATGCCCCTTGAATCAAAAAAAGGCGTTTTTTGATTTAATCGTTTGTCTGCCCATCTCTGTACCTCGGGTACAGTTAAACTTTTTTCCGGTCGGCTAAACTTGATATCTAATGTTTTCATAGAATTGCCCCTGGGGTTTTTTGGAATTGGAGATCCAACCAAAAAACAAAGGGTACTTTACTGAGGGCAAAAAGAGAAAAAAAAAAATTTTTCCCAATCGGCTCAAGATTTTTTTAATTTTCTTTTTCCTATAAGCTATATTATAAAAAAAATGGCCACTTATTTTTTCTAAAAAAAGGGACTAAGGTTCGGTTGATGCGTGAATTTAATTATTTATCACACCCCAAAACATTTGGGGTATGAAATTACTTATCATTAAAAAAAGTAGTTTATTTAATCAATATTTTTTTTAAAAAACTATTTTTATCAAACCATTAATTTTTAAAGAAAGACGAAAAATAGGCTTTTAATAATTTTTCTTTTGGGAAAAACCAAGGTTAAGTTTTGCTATTTTAAACAAATTTAACCCGAGATGTTGATAGATGTGGTTTCATAGCCTCCCGACGAAAAAAAATTGGTTTTTGCAATCCCATCTTCTGTGTCTATCAAACCCAAAATTTTGATTTTTAGTAAAGGGTGAAAAAAAAAAATCATTTTCTAAAAATGGCTCTAAGATTTTGATTTAAATTTGTATCTGGGCTTTTTTATTTTAATCGGGATTTTTTTTTTCAAAAAATTTTGGGGCTTTATTTTCTTTTTTTTTCCTTTTGAAAAAAAAAACTTTTAAAAAATTTTCTTTAAGAAAGTTTCTTATTGGGCAAATATTTAAGATTTTTTATTTATTTTGAAAATTTACTTTTAAAATTTAAAATTAAGTGTAATCAAAGAAATCTTTAAAGGGGTTTTTAGTTTTTTTTTTTAATTTGGAAAATTTTTAATCAATTTTTTTTTACTTTTGAAAATAATATTTATTTTTTTTAAGGCAATTTAAAATTCTTTAATAAATTGATAAAATAAAGTGTTTTTCAAGAAAAAAAGTTTTTTTTTCAAACCGGGTAAAATTTTTACAACATTATTTAACCTTATCTTTTTTGTTTTTCCAATAATAATTTTTTTTTAATTCTAAAAAAATGATTTTAATTGGAAAAAAAATTGTTCTAAGATGTGTTTTTTTGGGTTTGAAATTTTTTTAATAATTGATTTTTTCCCCGCCCAAATTTTTTTATAGACATTTAAACACGGGACAAAACGGTTTTTTTTTTTTTTGGTTCCAAAATATTGTAATTTTTTTTTTAAAAAGAAATTTTAAAATTTAAAATTTTTTTTGGAATTTAAAAATTTACCTATTCGCATTTTTTCTCGGTTTTGGGGGTAGGTTTATAAATTTATTTTTGGGTTAACATAAAATTAGGTTAATTAAAAATTTTATTTTTTTATTGACGTTTTAAAATTTAAAAAATTAAAATTAAAAATTTTTTTTTTTTTAAATTTTTTCCCCGTTATTCCTAGTAAGAAAAGGGAATAAGGGTTTTTTGAGTAAGGGCCTCATTTGTGGAACCCCTGTGGGTTGTCTCAATTTTTAAAAAGTCGTAAAAAAAGGAGGGTTTTGAATTTCTTTAAAACCTTTTTGGGGGTGTTAAAAGGGAATTTTGGTCTGTTTCTGAAAATTTAATTTTAAAAATTTTATAAAGGTTTCTTCCCTTTTTTTTTGCAAAATTTCCCCTAGTTATTTTGGGGTTTTTTTATAATTTTGTTTTTTTATTTTTAGCAAAAAATTTTTTAAAAATTTTTTTTTTTCTTTGTTTATTTTTTTTTATAATTTTTTAAAATAAATTTTCAAAATTGGGGTTTTTTTGGGGTTTATTTTTTTTTTTTTTTTTTCTTTTTTTTTTTTTTTAATTGTTTTTATTTTTTTTAAAAAGAAAACCAATTAAAGAAAGAGAATTAAGAAAATTAGAAACCCAAACAAAATTAAAAAAGGGTGGTTTTTCAATTTGATTAAATCGCATTTTTAAAAAAAAATTTTAATTTCTAGAAAATTTTTTTTTAAACCAAATTTTTTGATTTATGTAAATAAAAAAATTAATTTGGAATAATAATTTTTTTTAAAAAATTTTTATTTCCTAAATAAAAATTATAAACTTATAAAAATGCAGGTTTTTTTTAAAATTATTAAAAGTTAAGCCAAAAAATAAAAAAGTTTTGGGGTTTTTTGGGCTTTAAAATTTTCAAAAACGGGAAAAATTTAAAAAAAAAACCAAAAATAAAAATTTTTTAGTTAAAAATGTGAAAAATTTCTTTTTACTTGTTTTTTTTTATTTTTTTATTTTTTAATAAAATTTATTTTTTTTAAAATTGAAAATTTTTTAGTATTTAAAAATTTAAAAATTTTTTTACTTTTAATTTTCTTTTAATAAAAAAATTTTTAAAAGTTTTTTAAAAATTGAAATTGTAACTATTTATTTAAAAAAAATTAAAAAATGAAAACAAAAAGTAAATAAGTTTCTAAGGGGTTTTTTTTACCCTTAAATTTTTTAATTTTTCTTTGTAAATTAATTTTAAACATATTATGGAAAATTTTAAAAATTTCTTTTTTTTTTTTAAAATTTTTTTTCCATACTTTTTATAATAAAAAATTTCAAAGCGTTTTTTTTTTAAATTTTTTTAAATTTTTTTTCTTTTCCCTTTGAAGTAATTTTAATTTTTTTGGGGGAAGGTTATATTGGGGGGTTTTTAATTTTTATATTTAATATTTTAGGAAAAAAATACTAATTTTTTTGTCTAAAAACCTTTCAAAAGGGGAGGTTGTTTACTTTAAAAAATTTTTAATATGTTTGAAAAAAATTAAATTTTTGTATTCTTTTCTGTTTTTTTAATTTAAAATTTTTTGGGGAATTAAAAGTAGCGGGATCCTGGGAAAATTGATTTTTTTGGGGGGTTATTTACTTTAACCCTTAATTGACTTATTCCCCAAAACAAACCCCCCCTTTTATTTTCCTTGACGGTTTTGAGTATTTAATTTTTCCCAAATCCGAATTTGATTATCAAATGTTGAAAGGCCCAAACAGTGGCCGGGTTTAACATTTTTTTTTGTTTTACCCCACCCATAGTTTTTAATTGTTCCCCTTTTGGGGTAAGTCGTCATTTGGGGATTCCCCACCCTATGGGGGCAAACCCCTAATTTTTAAAAAAAATTTTGCCCTCGGAATCACGGGGACTGAAGAGGGGAAATTTGGGGCCCTGGGCCTTTGTGCCCCAAAGGTGTGCACCCCATGTGAGGTTTGTTTTTATTTATTGGTGGGAAAAGTGTGCATGGTGTCAGGCCTCCCCCCCACGACGTGTAGAGAAGCACCCTCTCTCGACGAATTCAAAATTATTGTGAGTTTTTGGGGCAACGTTTTTCTGTGTTTTTCCCCTGACTCCCTTTCCCCACCCGGGGGTTTAGGTTTATCAGTGTCTTAAATGTTCAAACGGGAAAAAATACTGACTGGAAATGTTCGTTGGCTTTGTGCCCCCCTTTTCCATCCAGCCCTCAGGTTTTTTATCGATGGCAAACTGTTAAAACATTAAAATATGGGTTCACGGCCCCCGCTGTGATTTTCCTCAAACCCCCTTTCCAACCCGGGTCTATCGGGGGTGAATATATAGGGTGGTGTTTGGGTCGATATTTAAAAGCGTTGTAGGGGATCCGATGGAAAAGTTAAGGTGGTAAATATTGTTGATGCCGTGTTACCGTTTAAATTTGGTGAAAAAATGTAGATAAAAAGTATCGGGGAATAACTAAAATGGTAATAAAAGTTGGGGGTGCCAATGATTAAAGTGGGATTTTTTGGTTTTTTTTTACCGCTTTTTGGGCCTCAAGGGTGAAAGGGTAGGATTTTGGTTTTTTTCGGGGGGAAAACCTGGAAAATAAAGTAATTTTGGGTTTAGGACGGGGGGGAATTAACAAAACTGGAAAATTTACTGGATTGAAAAGTTTTTTATATGAAGATTGGGGTGTTTTAAATTGCCTTGGAAGGTTAAAATTTACTCGAAATACCAGGGGTTTTTGCGGTCGGTGCTACTGTTGGGTTTATTTGTTTAACTTTGGGGGTAACATTTGTGGGTCGTGCTTATGAAAGCGAAAATATTCAATGATTGCTGTGAGCGTAGAATGAAATTTTACAAAGTAGTGAACCACGCCAGAGGAGTGAGGCCTTTTTGATTTATGTGACTTACTGTCACCGTCAGAGTGACTGAAGTATACCCCGAGAAATTCGGGCTTTACGTGTGGTAGACAGGGTGTGTAAAATTTTCCGCAAAGGGGACTTTGGGGGCCCGTGTTCCCGGTTTCCCACACAACCCCACAAAACCTTCCAGACGCGTTCCGACCCCACCACAAGTTCCGCAACCCACCGCGGCGCCCCCCTCCCTTTCCACATCTTGACGCGGGGGCTAAGGTGATTTTTGTTTTTTCTCGTAAAAAGGGGCGCAGTTAGAAACTCAATTGTTAGTTGAGGGGGTTGCGGGTTGAGCGAAGTGGACGGAAAATTTTTTACCCCATTTCTTCCGCTGCACCCCCCATTGCCATTAGTTTTTAAAATGTGGGGTCCTACGCAAAGCTCCCCAATCTTATTCAAACAAATATCATTTTAACAACGATTCCCAATCCTGCTCCCCCGGTCCCTGTTGGGACGGGGAGGTTTGTGCAGTGCATTAGCCAGATTGAAAAAAGAGGAAATCAATATGAAAGTGTTTAAAAACGAATTGAAAAAAAACAAAGTTTTCGTTGTGCTAGAGGAAGAGGCCCCTTTTTTCCCCAAAGTTTTTTTGTGCTTGAGGGTGGGGGAGGTAAAATGCAAGAAAAAACTTTGGGACATTGCAAGGCGTTTTAGCCTTCAGTATGCCCCTGAATTTTTTTAAGGTCTTTTCTAGTGGTAAAAGGTTTATTTCTCTCCTGAGGGTTTTGCAAGTAAAAGAGTGATTTATGTTTATTTACCTTTTAAATTTTGTTGCACACTAGACTCTCACAAAATTTACCTGTAGTGATCAAAAACCTAAATAATAAAAATATTTCTGCTTGAAAAAAACATGGTTGTTGTTTTTTTGGGGGTTGTGGTTGCACGTACAAATCTTTAAATTTAAATTAATTAATTGCTTATTGTCAATAAAAAGAATAAAAAAAAATTTTATTATTTAAAAAAAAATTCTTAAACTACTTTTTGGGAAAAACCCCTGGATATTCAAGGACAGGGAAGCGTAACATTTACACGTGACAACTTTGCCGGAATGGAGGTAGACTGGAAAATGTTACGTTTTATTTCTTACACTGGGGGTTTAAATATACGTTAGCAAAAAAAAAAAAAAAACCCTGTTGATTGTTTAATAAATTAAAATTTTATTAAAAATGAGTAAAAAGAAAAAACCCGTATATTATTCAACAGTTTCACTTTTTAAAAAGCTTTTTAAAAATTAAAATAAATTTTTTTTTTAAAGGGGAAAGGTAGGAAGTTCAAAAAAACACAACACACACGTACAACTACAAAAATAAATTTTAATTATTATGATAACCCAAATTATATTCACATATATTATTTCTTAATATTTTCATTCTGCCCCATCTGGGCAAAAAAAATTAGTAATTAAAATTTTTTCAATATTTTGATGCACAAAATATCATTTTTTAAATTTTAATGGTATTATTTAAATAAAATAATTTAAATATGTTTTGGGGTGGGAAATATAAAAGTATTTATGGGGAAAAGTGTCCGAATTTGTAGGGGGGGGAAAAGTTGGAAATTTCCTTGTTTATAAGACAGTTTTTCGAACACCAAACCCTCGTAAATCAACCCATACAGACGAGCTGCTTATTTATTTTTACATCTCACGACTAAAAATATTGGAAATTGTCTTTAAAAAAAAACTTTATTTTTTTTGTTTTTTGTAAAAATGTTTTAAATACAATTTATTAATCACTGCGTTTTTTTAAAAAAATAGCTTCTAGAAATTGATTATTATTTAAAAAACCCCAGAATTGTTATTTTAAAACCCTTGGAGAATCAAAGGAAGAAAAGATATCAATTGGTTGTAACATTGCCAAAAATAAAATATTAAATGTCAGATAGTAAATTTTAAGTTTATTGATTACAATGTGTAGAAATAAAGTTTTGACAAAAAAAATTAATTGGGCTGAGGTATGAGTAAAAAGGAGGAAACGTTTTATATTATTATTATCATTTCCCCCAGTTTATTGCTTAAATATTAGTTTATTTTTAATAATTGGGTTTAGGTAAATTGTATTTATAGGAAAAGGGGGGGTGGGTGTTTGGTAAGACGTTAAAACATAAAATAACCGTTTAAAAATATTTTATTTACATCTAATCTACAAAATTTAAAAAGGTTTTTTTTTGTGTGTGTGTGTTAATTAAACGTCACTTGCGGAACTTACATTTATTCTCAGAAATATTGAATACAATTATGGGGATTTGAATTTTTTAAAAATGTCATAGGAAAATCGCGGGGGTTTAATTCTGATGAAATAATTTATAACTTTTACTAGTTCCTAAGTTAAATATGGGGAAAAATAATGGCTGTATATATTTAGATAAAATTTAATTATAATTTTTACAAAAATTTCATAAGTTAAATATCTGGGAAAAAATTAAACGGCGTCTATATAACTTTTTTTAAATTCAAAATTTTGTAACGTTTTAAAATATCTATAAAGGTGTTTTTTTAATTTCCCAAAGCTTTTAAAAAAAAAATTAACCGGTTTTAATTTCCGTCAATTTTTTAATTTATTTATAAAATTTGAAAATTTTTTATTTTGGGGTTTTTTAGGCCAGGGGGACTATAAATTTGTTTTTTAAAAAATTTTGCTAACAAATAATTGACAATTAAATGAACGATACTTTCACACATAATAATATTTTGTCATTATGCCCCCCAAAAATTTTCCCCCTTTAATTACTATTTTTTTCCCCCGCAAGTGTTTCTTTTTTAAGTTTGACTTTAAATAGTTTGATCGGTCCCAAAAAATTTTAAAATAGTTTAAAAATTGTTCTAGCAATATTTTCAAGTTGTTAAAACTTTCAATGTTGCTTTTTTTAATTTTTTTTTTTTTTACACTTTTTTATTTTAATATATTTTGTTAATCTTCATTCACTTTTGGGTTTTTTAAACTGTCAGCTTTATCATTAACTTTTCAAATACATATTTTTACAATTTTATATCTTTTCCCACCCAAATATTCCAAAGGACTTTATATAAATCTATGAAATTTAAACATTTACTCTAAGCTTTTGCCCATTTATTAATATTTGTTTGTTTTTCGTTTTAATATTACGTATTTTAAAGTGGTAGGTTTTAAAAAAAATATTTTAGATTTTTTTTTTGTCAGAGCATGTGTTTTTTATCAAATTAAAATCATTAACTATATAAAAAAAAAATTTGTATAAAAATAGGTAATTGAAACTTGAAATTTATTTTAATAGGAAAAATCACTCGGCAAAATAAAATAATGGTTTGAAAATTTGATATTCAAATGTTATTAATTTTAAAAATTAACATATATGTATAAATTTACATTTTTGACTTAAAAAAATATGTTTGTTAAAATTTAAACTTGATTAAATTTGTTCTAATAAACCCATCATGTTCAGTGGCGAAAATTCTGAGAAAAATTAATAGGAATGGTGTACTATAAAAGTTGCAACGGTGATTTGGGGCCCGAAGACGCCAACCCCAATGTCAAGGGTTTAAAAGGGATTTTTTTAAAGGGATTTTTTGAAGTTGTGTCCATATGAACCGTGGTTTCGATATTATTATTTCCTTTTAATGTATGCTATTTGGAATTTAGACCCCCCTCTTCACCCCCATATTCTATTTTTTTTTATTTATACATAACGATGATTCCATCCACTAAAAAGTAAAAAAAAGTAACTCCAGGGTGCCCCCGCATCGGTTTTTCTCCCGAGTGGTAGAAAAGTGTTTGGCGTAAAGCAAACCCCCAATTTCCATTGCCCCTCTTCTTCGAGTGAAGGGAGATAAATTTTATCTTGTTGTGTTTGTTGGTCAAGTTCCCTAAACCGGAATCATTTTAAAAAAGCTAAGTAGAAGAAAAACTTTTTAATGTTTGGCTGTTAGCTTTTTTGTTTAAAAAAAAGTTCTAGAAAAGAAGAGTCGTACTGCGATTTTCGCAAGACAATTTTAAAACAATTTTTTTATCCATCGTTAATGTTAATGTGTTGAAAAAGTTTACGAAGTCTTTGAAAATGTATTTAGCCGAAGTCACTTTCATGGGATAAAAAAAGAAAAAAAGATACAACGGCATAAAAACAGCATGATTTTCAGTGTGGTATCGGTAAAAAGGGTTTTTTGCTCAAACTCCGCTTTCTAAATGTGTTTTTGCAAAAAAGTCGCAGTTTAGAAGTTTTTGAATTAAAATGTTGAGTTTCGACACTTCCATTTTGGGGGACAGGTTTTTATTTTTTGGAAAATTTGCAAAAATGATTATGTTCGTCTGTTTTCTTATCTGGAATTTTACTGTGCAATGCTGTTAATGCGCGGGGGAATCAACTGGTCCAAGATATTATTGTTAAAAAGTTTTAAAAAAAACTTTTGAAACACTATTGAATTATGAGTTTAATATGTAGTTCTGATGCTTTTATCCAAGTTAAGTCAAAAATATTCCCACTGACATGTTTTTTTTCCCAAAAACAATTTGAAAGTTCCAACCCTGAGATGACTACAAAAAATTAAATACCTTACTTCCTGGAAGTACCCCTAAAAAGAGGATTTTTCTGAGCACTGGGGCTTCATCAAGAAATGGAAGAAAAAGCCTTTTATTCATTTAAGGTGCATTTATTAGGGACCATTTCAAGTGACGAAGAGAAATAGAAGGGAATTTGTGAATTTTCTTTTACGTAAAGCTTACAAAAAACTCTGGTTCAAGCACCCTGGGTTTTTTTTGCCCCCAAAAAAAAAGTTTTCGCTCTTGAAAGATTAAAAAAAAATACAAAAAAGTAAATAAGCATCCAATCACCATGCAGGTTTTTTGGCTACCTCTGATATCTTCGAGGTGTTGGTTGCATTTTTTTTTTTAAGGAAAAAATTTCAACTCGACAAAGGGGGGAAAGATTTTGGGAGCCTTAAACAAAAAGAATGAGTCCCCACTGAAACATTTATGTATGGATCTTTCTTTTTTGATAAAAAAAAATAAAAGTATTGTTTTTTGAACCCTAAGATTTTCCGGAAACATGTCATCAAAGTTTTAGGGAAAGAATATATAAATTTGGAAAAAAAGAGATATAAGAAAAGTTAGAAATTATTCCCCAAATTTAAGGTTGTTAACGATATTACGGCAAGGGTAGAAGAGGGAGGAATATAAAAAATTATATAAGCAAATGAAGAATTAAAACGAGAGTTGTTAAGGGTGAAAAATCCAGCATAAACCCCTGAAAGGGGAAGATGTACTTTGTTATCCAAATATTAATGTTTTTTTTGATGTTTAAGATGTTATTTTATTCGTGTTTGTTAAACTACTAAAATCTATAAACAAAAAGCAGTTTTTTTATTTATTAAAAATTTATATTATATTATATTAAAATTTTAAAAAATTTTATTTTTTTTTAATTTTTATTTTTTTTATTTTTTATTTTAAATTTTTAAATTTTTTTTTTTTAATTTAAAGGGGTTTTAAAAAAACCCTATTTTTTGGGTTTAATTCCTTTTTTCAAAAAATTTTTAAAGTTTTTGGGGGGGGTTTCCCCCCCCCGGGAAACCCTTAAACTTTTTTTTAAAATTTTTAAAAAATTAAAAATTACAAAAAAAAAAATATTCTACTTTTTTGAAAAAAGAACCAATGGTGGGGGCCCTGTAAAAAATTAAAAAATTTTTTTTTATCTATTAGCACTTTAATTAAATAAAGATTTTGCTGTCAAAACGTTGCGTGAAAATCTACCGCTCAGAAGTCTGTATTTATAAATTAGCGCCCCTGTGCACGAACATGTTCACTTTTACGAAGAGTTTTAAAAATGTGAATTGATTTTTTTTTTGCTCTTTTTTTTTCCCTTTTTACACTTTTATCAATATTTGCTCTATTTCCTTTTTTTATTTTGTCATTTTTTTTTTTACCACTTTACATATTTTACGCTTTTGGCAATAGTAACCTCTTTGCCTTTTGGCCTTTTTTCAATTATATCTTAAAAAATCATTAGGAGTTTTAAATTTTTTTTTATGTTTTAAAACCTTTTATTTTTTTTTAGAAATGCACTTGACCTTTTTCCCTTTAACTTTTTTGTCTTTTTTAACTTTTTTATTTTCTTCCCTTTTTTACCTTTTAAACTTTTACCATTTTTTCTTATTTAATTTTGTTTGATCTTTTATACTTTTTACATTTTGGCCATTTTTGATTCCTCCCCCATTTAACCCTTTTACACGAGTTGTTTTTTCCCAATTTTTGTCCCATTTACTCTTTTTCACTTTTTGCACCTTTTAATTTTCTAAATTTTTTATATTCACCCTAATATCATTCACATTTTTTACCTTTTACTTTGCATTTTTGCTCTTTTTACATTTTACCTTCCCCCTTTTTTCACTTTACACAATTTTACGTTTTTTAAAATTTTTTTAAACCCTTTAAAACTATTTTCCCCATTTATTTTTTTTTAGATTGAAAAAAAACACGAGCATTGTTTCCCCTTTTTCCCCTTTTTGTATTTTTTTTTTTTCCCTTTTTTTACTTTTTTGCTCTTTTACACTTTTTTAAACCTTTTATCCTTTTTATCATTATATTTCTGCGGGGGTAGCCCCGTTTCCCACATGCGTAAGTATGAGTAATACTATGGTAAAAAGAACCGGAAAGTGTACCAAGTAATTTTGGTTAAAAAAAAATAACATTTAGTTTTAAGTACAAATCAAAAAAAATTTTTTACAATAATGTTGTAATCTTTTTTTAAAATAAATTAATTATTTTGCTTTTAAATTATCTTTTTATTTAATTAAAACATTACTATGCTAATGTGGGGTGACACTAGTGATTTTGTTTAAAATGTTTGCTCTGGAACAAAAGAGTAGATTGCCCAGTATTTTCCCGTGGTTTCCTTCCGTTTAAATTCTAAAGGTTCCTTTCAACTTAATGTTTGGACACTCCATGAAAATTAAAATATTGGGGGGAGTTTTACATTAAAAAGATTTTTTTTAAGTATAGCTGTTTTATTAATATTTTAAAAACGTTTGATGTAAGCGACTTTAAAAATTTTTTAAAAACCAATGCTCTAAAAAAAAAAAGGTATAATAGTTCAAAATTTTGGTGTTTAGGGTTTTCCCCTTTTGTTAAATTTAAAAAAATGACTGGGGTGTCTTTGTCGCTGAGTGGGAAGTACTTTTTGCTAACGAACTCCCACCCTTTCTCAAAAATTTAAGAAATAAAATATTTTTAAAATAAAATAAAATAAAATTTAGTACATGCAAAAAATAGTTTTAAAAGGGAAAAAAATGATGATGATAAAAATTATAATAATAACTACCGTAAAAAAAAACTAAGCAAATAAAGATTAGTAAAAGTATTTAAAAAATGACATCGCTTAAAAATAATAAAAAAAACACAAATTATCAGAATAATGTGGGACCAAAAGTTAAAATTTTTTGGGGTAGAAAATCTACTGAGTAGGTTAATGATAAGGAAACCCTTTAAAATAACTCGGATTTGGGTTCTTTTTGGATAAGTGTTGAATCGCAAACCTAGAATTGGGGGGTTTGTAAAACGGCATTGTATGTTTAATAAGAGATAATAATTTTGGTTTATGGGCCCCGAGAAGGAAAGTAACTTCATGATAAGGTCGAATTTTCAAGAAAATTGTATTGAAAAAAAAAAAAAACAAATAAGGAATCCGTAATATTATCAAAAAAGTGTTTGGGCCCAAAAGGTTTTTTAATTCGTGTAAAATAATCAAACCCGGTTTTTTTAAAGAATGTATTTTAAAAAATTTAATATGAACTTTTCCAATATTGTTTAGTTTAAGGTTGGTAGGAAATTCCGTCTTGTTTCTTCAAGTTTATCACCCAAAAATCTTAACTTCTAAAAAATTTTGTTAATTAAGGGTAATGTGAATTTTAAGATAACTGTAGGGGTAAATTTATTTTAATCCCCAATTATTTTACGGGGGCGTTTAAAAACCCACATAAACCAGGTATAAAACTTTAAAAATGATAGTCAAGTTAAGGGTTTTTAAAATTCAAAAAATTTTTCTTCCCTTGTTATTTAATTATTTAAAAATTCTAAATTTTAGTCAATAAAAGCCCCAAAAAAGGAAATAAGTTTTTCGTTTACCGCTATTTTAGTCCTTAAAAAAATTTCTCCCCCCATTTTGACCACTTTGCCTAGACATTTATTTTAAAACTAATTTATCCCTTTTTATTTTAATATGTAAAAAAAATTTGTTTTTTCCTAAGAAAAATTTAAAGTTTTTTTTTAACATTTTTTTTCCCAAAACTTTAAAAAAAAATTTGGTCGTTTGTAAAAGTTTTAAATCGCTATTTTATAAAATTTTTTATTTTTTAATGAAAAAATATAAAAGATGGTTGTTATAGGAATTTGGGAAACTGAGCTTTATTTTCCACTTTTAATTATCATTATTTAATTAAAAATCCTTTTTTTTTATTTTTTATTTTTGGTAAATATAAGTCCTTAAGCTTAATGCAGTTTTCAGTAGCCATCCCCCCTTATGAAAAAGTTTACAAAAAACTTTTAATGGAACTGTGCACTTCACAGTGCCGCAAGTGGTGTTGCTGTTGTGCGCATGCACAATGAAGTGGGGGGGGAAGGAAGATGGGACTGCCATGTGAGGATATTGTTGCTCACACGTGGGAGTCTATCGTGTGGGGGAAGGGGGTTTTTTTTACTCACGTGTGTTGATTAAAAAACCCTGTTTAAAATTTTTGAATGTGATAAAATGTAGAAGTGTTAGATTAGTTTTATTTTTCTTCCAAACTATTATATTTGGTAATTTTTTTTTTGATTTTTTTATTTACAGAAAGACTAAATGCGCTTGCGTATTTCAAAGGAGAAAAATTTTCCCCAATTTTTTATCCAGAGATCAAGGAAAAAAATTATTGAAATTTGCGCAAATTAAAATAAAAAGAATTGATTTAAATTTTTTAAAATTTAAAAGACACTTTAACGTAAAACGTTTAAAAATTAAAAATGGTAAAAAAATTTTTTTTTTTAGATTTTTCAAGTTTCTGATAAATTTTTTTTTTTATAATGTTTTTTTCTTTTACCAATTTTAAAAAAAAGGTAAACTTTTCTTGAAAAAGCACCCCCAAATAAATTTTTGTACGAGCCGCCACGTAAAAATTTTAAATTCAAATATTTCCCAAAGCCATAATAAACACATTAAAAAGGGAAAATAACCCAAAAATTAAAGGCCCGGGGGTTTTCGCAAGAGGCTAAAAATATGTTGGTGTGTGCAATAATATTTTTTAAACAAATACCCAGTATGCAGTAGATGCTAAACCAATTTGATATGGTAAAAATAGACCCAAAATACAAAGATCGAAAGAGTAATACTATGCCAACATAGTAAAAACCCCAAATTTTTCCACATTAAAAAAAAGTGACCTGCCTGGGGTTTACCTTGAGGGGGGAAAATACCTAAGAATTTACCCAAAATTTTTGCGTAAATTTAATTTTTTATAAAGAAATGTTTATTTTTGAGGTTTATTCTTTATTAGTGAAAAGTATGTCTGATTATTTTTTGGGAAAACTTTAGGGAAAGTATTAAGAAATAAAATTTTTATAAATTTTTGTTAAAAACATTTGTTCTGCCCCCTTTTTTAAAAAAAACTAAAGGAACAGTGGTTTCCTATTAGGGTAAAAAATTTAATTTGAAACGCTGTGTTAAAGTGTTTACTGAAAATGGGAAATATTAATTTTGGGTGGTCTTTTAAAAATAAAAGTTGGGAAATTCACCTTTCCGGACATCTAGATGAAATCAACATTTTTAAAAGCATTAGGACATCCAGGGTTAAATTTGGCAAGGAACAAGAAACGCTGTTTTTAAAAATGGGCCAGACAAAACAGGGAATGTTTAACAAAATTTTGGAATGAAAGTGGGGCCAAAATTTTTAAAATAAAATAAAATTGCCATTTTAATTTGCTTAATATTAGGTTTGCGTGGATCTTTATTCACACGATTATTTAAAAAAAACTTCTAAAAATCCCTTTGGGGTTTTCTTTGTAATTTTTAAATTTAGTATCCAAATGGCTCTATTATAGTTTTGTAACTAAATTTACGAAAGTGTGAAAACGTGATTTAACTTAGTATTAAACGAGTTCTTTAAAATTTTGATTTTTTTTTTCTTTTGAAAAATATTTAAGCGTGAAGAAAACCCTTTAGAAAATTTTAGGGATTTTTAAAAGTAATTTGAAGAATAGCGTTAATTTTTTTCCCTTTGGGCTAATTCGGTAAATTATCTGGGCCGGGTTTAATAAGTATTTAAATTAAAACAAGATCAAAACAACTGTGGCCAAAATTGTAAAGATAATAAATAAATAAATAACTTTTGTGACTATTTTATGTGATATAAAGTGCCCCTAGTTTTCATATTTATATAAAATTTTTAAAAATATTTAAAGGCAGGCCATCACTTTTAAAACAGAATATAAATTATTTTAAAAAAGAGGAACAAGAGAATCTAAAAAATCAAACCCTTGACATTTGATATAAACATTTAACAAAAATTTGCTATCACAATTACAAAAATTTTAAAAACCCTATATAGAAATAAACAAAAACGTTTATCAATTAATTACGCGTTAAAATTTCCGCAAGCGGGCCCTTTGTAACATCTATATTGTTGATTGTTCGAAGAAAAAAGTAATCTTGTTTTACATAGTAGAAGGAAACGTATGGTTTATAGTTGTAAGGGTATTAATTTTTTTAATGACATTGCATGCGTCTTTTTTTAATGTCTGGTAACATTTAATTTCCCCATGGCCACTTTCGGTTTTCCCTAGAGCAGCTACCGTGTTTGTTTTCAACAGGTGAAAAAAAACCCGCGATCCTTTTACGACCGTTTTTTTTTAAACTTTTTATTTCCCCTCTCCCAAACCCCGGCAGCTTTAAATTGTGGCGATCTTCTGTTAGGTCGAGTATCCAACCCAAATCAAAAACATTAGATTAGTTCCAAAAAATCAAGTGGGGTCCTAATTACTCTATGATACATGTCAACCCAAATGGAAAGGGGAAAAGCGTTTTGATGGGGATTTACTAAAAAGGGGAAGTATGTGGGCCCGAGTTGGGGATAAAAAGTTGGTATGAGTATGGGTGAATAAAAGCGATTGAAAGCAAACGAAGGTTTGTTCAAAGGGGAAAACGAGAAGAAAAAAAAGTTTCCCCCGATCTGCGAGTTTCATTTCTCATCAAAATTTTGATGAAAGCTCTTTTTAAAAAAAGAAGTGGTTTTACCCACAAAGAAATAAAGTTTGTTTGATGTCGTTTAGTTTTGGTTTGCCTATTCTTATTTTCTTTTTCTGTTTCCCTTCCCCCTTTTCCAT
The DNA here is from genome assembly GCA_039000515.1 of Timema cristinae. Taxonomy (NCBI): domain Eukaryota; kingdom Metazoa; phylum Arthropoda; class Insecta; order Phasmatodea; family Timematidae; genus Timema; species Timema cristinae. Next base: position 22,905 of record JBCFYV010009881.1, on the reverse strand, counting down.
TTTTTTGTTTTAAAAGAAAAAAAGAATGTGCTTTTCTATTTTCATTGTAAATTTGCGGAATAAAGTTTTATTGCTAGTAGTCATTGTACCTTTATTAAGTTGTCGCTTATTTTTTGAAGACTAACCCGTGTCAGGTCAAAGTTGCTGCAAGGACAAACATTTAGGGGGGGGGGTTTGAGAGGTGCCCTAAATGCTAAAGGGAAATACAAATTTTGAAACCAAAAGACTCCCGAATTATTTAATTTTTTTTATGTTGGTTAAAGGGGAGGTGGGAAGTGCCAAAAATTTGGTTAACCTTTACAAACTTACTAGTCTCCTTCTTTAAAAATTGAAATTTCATTGAGACTTTTTAATTTAAAAATAATTTTTTGAAAAACCAAGGGGAGATTGCCCCTTTAAAATTTTTATATTTTTAATAAGTTTGTGTCTCCCTTTTTGTTTTTTTTCACTCCCCCCCTTTTATTTTGTTTTAATATGATTAAAAAACAATTCCATTAGTTTTTAAAAGGGATGAATTAAAATTTTAAAAAAAATGGGTTTGGTGCACCGCACAAACGTTCTTTTTTTAATTCTAAATGAGACATTTACTAAAAACTACTAAGTTTGTTTAAACGAAATAATGGCTAGAATTGTTATAAAAGGGGACATAAAGATATAAATAAATTAATTAATTATGACATAAATAACTAAGAAAATAGTTACGAAAAATTGAGAAAAGAAAACATCTTTGTCCATAAAGAGCATAAGAATCAAATTAAATTTTCAAAAAGGAATTTTAAAAGTTTTATTATTTGTTTAAGCAGAAATATTGGGTTTTTTAAAAATATATTTCAAATAAAAAATTTTTATCTTAAATAGTATCAACCTTAAATGAAAGATATTTCGTATCTAATATTTCGGAGAGATTTAAAAAAAATCTCCCTTTTTTAAAATACCCTCAAAATGATTTTTTTGGAAATGAGAATCCCATCTTGTTTTTTGTTATAAAAAAAATGTCTAAAATTTAAATTTAATCAAAATTGTTAGAGTGTTTAGAGATAACTTTTTTTACTCTTTTTCCCTTTAGTAATACTTTAAATTTAGGGTTTTAATCTAATTTTTAAAAACCCCTTGAAAGGACCTTATGAAAAACCCAGATTCAAATTTAGACTCATCTGTAAAAAAGTTTTGTCTTTGCCCCCAGTATAGAGACTGGGTTTGGGTAACGGAACAGATGGGATTTTGAAAAAAAATCTTTTTTGTTTGAGGGGGTCATAAAAAGTCGAATTCATCAAAATCTCGGTTAGAATTTCTTTACGATCACAAAATTTTTTTCTCCAGGGGCGAGAGAAATAAAATCTTTTATAACCCCCCTTGAAAAAAGGCATTGTCATGAAAAAAAAAATCTCCAAGGGAGACGCTTTAATTAGATGTAGAGGAAAATGATTAAAAAAAAAACAGGTGTGCCACTTCAATTCTTGGAGGCATCAAATCATCAAAATTTTGGGAGGAGGCCCTGGAACTTCTTAGATGGGGGACACAAAAAAAGTCCTCAAACTTTTTTTTTTTTTGTTAATTAACTCCTCCCCCCCCATGTAATGTTTTGCCGCCCCCTGACCTAAACCAGATTTTTTGTTTTTCTTTTTAAAGTGGATGTTTTAAAAATTTAAGAAAAGTTGGTTTTAAGCCCTTTAGTAGTTCAATATTTTATTAAATAATTATATTCCCAAATTTACCAAAGAAAAACAAAGTTAGGAAAAAGGTTGGGTCATTTGTCGGGAGAATAATAGGGGGAAAGGTTTGGGGGGGTTTGTTCCCCGATACATTTGTTTTTTATAGGCAGCCGTTATTTGAAAGTGGTATATGTTTCCCCAGTGGAGGATAAAAATATTAACATTTTTATTTTATTTTTGTCCTTTTAAAAAATGATGTAAATTTTAAATTACACAGTATTTATTTAAACACGTTCTTTACCTCGGACGTACTTTTTATTGGGGCTAAAGAATACCTTTTTCTGGTCCTAAAGGGGGAACAACCGTAATCCCCCTTCAACTCCTAATCCCCTTTTTAAAAGTCAAGGCCAAGGCCCCTTATAAGTTTCTTGTTTACGATAGCTATTTAAAACAATCTCATTTGGGTTTTTTAGTTTCTATTTTCAAAAGGGTTTTTTGTACAAATTTGCGTTCACGTAGCTTTTATTTTTAATTATTCATCCCTTAATTTTTTTGAAAAAAAATGATAAGCATTTTTTAAAAAATGTGCATTTCTGATTTAAGCTAAATAAGTTTTTATTTTTTTTCATAATTTTTGTATATTCAGGAATACAGATTCAAAAAATTTAAATGAAGCAAAAGTGAGCGAAAAGAGGGAAAAAGTTAATAATTTTTCAAAAAATATAAGTTTGAGATAAGGAGCTGAAGGGGTGGTGATGTTTTGTGTTTTGGGGTTTTCACAAAGTTAAGGACAAAGTTTAACGTTAAACAAGGGAACAAATTTAAGAGAACTTTAATCACGAGTCCCGTAGTCCTGATTAAAAAAGGGAAAAACATCAACAATTCTGTGAAAAAGGGGGTGGAAAGGGGAATGTTGGAGAGCCCCTTAAATTTGATACATAAAAAATTTAATCAAATGTTGTTCTTAATACGTCCCCCTTTTGGAGTATGCTAAATAGGAAAAAAACATAAAAACAAAAATAAATTAAGAACAGTCAGAAACTGCCCAAAAAAATAAGGTGTGCCGGTGTGAACTCGTTAAATTTTGCAACAGCGAATGTGGGGCCCTTGTATTGGGTTGAAAAGAGTCCAATATTATATTTTTTTTTTTGTAATCCCAAAAATTTAATTTATCTGTCCATCAAAACCCAAAATTTTTTTAGATGGAACTTTAGTATTGTCTTAAATTTTTGTACAGCTTTTCATAACATGAATACGTAGTGACACGTTCCTGTATCTTTCTGTTTTAAATGCTACACAAATAGATTTTTGAGACAGAATTAAATTGGGTTTTAAAAAAAGTGTTTGGGTGCGATTCAATATTTTTCAATTTGGTAGTTCTGATTGATTAAAATTTTTTTACTTTTCATAAAAGAGAAGGTTTTATAATCGCCCTTTCCAAAAAATATGTATTTTCGAATTCCCGGTAGCGTGGGGTTTTACGGCAAAAATCAGGGGTCTAATCAAAATTCAAGGGGGAGTTTTGCTGGATAAAAAAAAAAACCCAAGTACTTTTCTGTGTCCAAAAACACCAAATGGAAAAATATTTGCTTGTAAACCACCCAAAAAACGCCCTTTTGGGGCAGCGGTCGGAAATTTTTTGGGCCTACAGGGTTTAATGCCCAAAAGTACCAGAAAAGTCCCGTCGGACTCAAAAAGTTGCATAAGTGGGGGTAAAATTAGTTCGTGTGTATTGTATGGGTGTGAGGTTGATTGTGGTGTATGTGTGTGACTTGTTGACTGCTCCAACCCCCTCAAAGTAAAGATATAAGTCAAATGAAAATTGTAAAAATGGCTCAATATCCCTTCTGGAATTTTACACCAAAAGGGAAAAAGTAAAAATACCAGCTAAGTTTGCATAACGTATGCGTGATGCTTTGAAAAACAGGTACATCGATTCTAGCGCAAATGGGACGCTCCCTAGAGCCCCGTAGAAACCGACTGGCGATGATAAGAGTTCCAGGCCGTGGTCAACCCCCCGATTTCTACAAAGGACAGCGTCAAGCCCCCCCCCCCCCCCCTACAACCGAGGGAAAACCCCAACGGTTTTAAAAAGCAAATGCCATCCCAACCCTCTTTGCTACTGTTAAGTGCCTTTTTAGAAAAAGGGTACATTGACTTTCACCAACGGGCCCAAATTTGTGGTGATGTTACACCACTAGGAATAATTGGATGGTCCAGCAACACACAAAATTCCAAAACCGTAGGCCACCAAAGATGAGAGAAAACTCAATATCCCCTGGGTACTCTCCAAGAGCGAAACTTTATGTTCCCAAGCCCGCCCACCTCTCTTTGAAGTGTTTTTACCATCCTGAAAAATGTCCCCGACGGCGTAGCTAGGCAATGTTAGCTGGGACAACATACAGATCCGACGTATTAGTATGCTTAAAGCACCGTGAAGAGGAGCCCGGGGCAATTTCCCGAAGTATTTACCCCTTGCCACATCATGTGTTTTCGGGGCACTAAAAAAAGGAATTGTTGCATTTCAAAAAGGTTCTGAAACAAAGAAGAGCTTATTGTTAAAAATTAGTGGGGGGAAAAGAAAATATATTGGGGAAAACGAATAAGGGTATTTAAATTCGCGCGGGGATATTATATATAAGGGAGGGGTGGAACCCCCCAAACCCCGTTTGACCAATTTGCTTATCCCAGCAGGGCTTTGGGGAAATCGATGGGATCTCCAGGGTCATGACGTAACTCCAAACCCCTTTATAAAAAATTTTTGGCTCCCGGAAGTCTGTATAGAAAGGGTTTCGCCCGGTTTTGGAAGTGGTCCCGATGTAGGGGCTCCAAAACACGTTTCGAGTCCCCCTTCCAAAAATCCAAGGTGATCCACAAAGATCCTAGACAGGTCTGAAATTCCCGACCCCCCTCATATAAGTGTCCCCAAGGTTGCCCAAGTGGGGCAAGATAGTTGAGGATAGGTCTGAGAATGATTGTCAGTGTCCCGACCCCTTCCCTTTTAGACAGAGTGTTGGCCTCATAAGCAGTGGGCTGGTTCCCAGCCTTTGCTTGCCTTTTTAGGTCTCTCGAGCAATGTCATCACCAGGCAGTTTGGTGTAACGTAAGTCTCAGGACTTTGCAATGTTTGCCCAAACTGATTTGCTCTTCAAAAGGCTTTGGGGGGGGCTGGCCCATTAAACTTTTTTTTCCATGTGAAGCACCCAGCCCCTGGGGAACTTTGCGGCATAAATTAGTGCTTCCGATTGGAAGTGAAGTTCCCAAAAATAGTAGAGAAGGTGCTTTGGGGTAGATAAGTTTTACATCCTTAATAGGTAGAAAAAATAAGTTCAGGGAAAGGAGTTTTAAAAGGATACTTCGTGCCAAAAACGTCAAAGGCCTTTGCCACGCGAGAAAGACAGCACCGTTGCCTGTTGATGTAAGTTCCTTTCACCTCTCCCCCAAACTGGAGGTTGGTGAGACGTAGCGGCCCCCCCTCAAAAATGATTGTTCGTCCACCCAAAATGTCCACTTCGGAAAATGTATGTCAGTTTTTTCGTTATAGAAACTCTCAAAACACTTGTCCAAAAAGTCGAACAAATGATCAGTCGGTAAAACGAAATTTTGGTTTTTTAGCAGAGTACGTTAGCGTGTTTCAGAGCTCGGGAAGTGACCAGGTAGGATGGTGTTGAATAAACCCAAAGAAGAAGTGACTCAGGATCGGATGGTGTTGAATAACCTCACGAAGAAGGATCAGGATCGGACAGGTTGAAAATCCTCCGAAGAAGTTGATCCCCTCCAAGGGCAGCTTTTGAAGACCGCTTTATTGTACCGTGTGTCCAAGGGCCTTGTTTAGTCTTAGAGGGGTTTCAGCAGAATTTCTTTTGCTTCCCTGGGTACAGGTCACCCCAAAGGGTTTTTACGAACGGTAAAATAATTGAGCCACGTAAGGGAAAGCCCCCCGGGATGAAGGTCATCGTCCTACAAATTACGCCTATAAGGTCAGTGAGAAACACACCTTCCCTGGTCAGAGTTTGGCCCCTCCTTATGACCTTATTAGGTGGTCTTTGGGTTTGGGGGAAAGGTAATAAGTTCTCTCATGCCAAAGGGGTCTGCCCTTTTTTCACAGGCTCTTTTTTGTCCCCCCGGACATGTTCTGGGTTCTTAGACCATTCAAAACCGCAAGGGGTTTGCAGTCCCGTTGGACTTGTCTAATGGGCTCAAGAATTGCAAGCCTTCCCGTCTTTTATCTCCCGGAATTTCCTGAGGGGGGGTTTCTAGGGCAAAGAAGCCTTTGGTGCCCCCTTAGGGGTGTCTCAATGTCAAGCTTAGGCAGCTCTTTGGGGAAAAGTAAGAACATTGCACCGCAATTGTATTGCTGCTGTTACAAAAATAAAGGGGGGGTCCCCCTTTTCCTCTCACACATTCCGAAAACCCTTTCCCGTCAGTGCGTTTAAAGGGTTTTTCTTTTGGGGCTTGAAGGACACTGAAGTCCCAGATTTACAAAAACGGGATTTGATCCCCCTTTTTCTCAGCTTTGGGGGCTTCGCACTACCCCCTTCTGAGCCCCCCTTGGGGGAAAACGAAGTCAATGGGCGTCCTGAAACCAGTGGATTTTAAGGGAAGTGGGGGGAGGGGGGAGTGATGGGGTATCAAACGTGTAGGGGGAAATATGAGTCGGGAGCAAAACGCGGTGGCACAATAATCGTAGAGCGCCATTAAGTGTTCTTAATGTTTAGTCATCATGATTAAAACAGTGTGGTACCTCGAAAAGCCCTCCATGTCTGCCTCGTGCCCAGTGAAACGACAGTAAGGAAGGAGTAGGTGGAAATGACGCACGGGCCGATAAGTCACCGTTGTTAGACTTTGTTCCTGTGTTTGGGGGGGAGGGAAAAAGAGATGACGTGATGGGCAAGGGTCCTTTGGGGCCCCGGAAAACTGTCCCATACTTTCCAATCCCCCATAGTAGCTCTGTGGCAAATTAACTCTATAACGACAACTCATTGCGGGGGCAAGTGGGGTTTTTTCTGACAAATTACATGGGAGATTTTTTCCAAAAAACTTTTTAACTCAGCTTTCTTAATTGTGACTCCGTTTTGCGTTCCGAGTGCACCATGAAATCTTCCCCCTGATGGTCTTATGGGTGTACTGTCTGAGAGATATTGTAGAGGATGATATCTCCTGACCCGATGCCGCGGTTTCCTAGGAGATTTTGGGCCTTCCTAAAAAAGGGGCCGAGTAAGTCCATGGACCCGTCCGAATGCCCTAAAATTTAAATCAATGCAATTTTTGGCTTTGCGGGTCATCCTGGGGGAGGTGTGGGGAGTGAGTTGGGTGTGGGGGGGGGGGGTCACAGGGGTAGACGTTCAAGTGGTTAAAAAAACGGAAAAAGGGTGCAAAGGGTGGGATGAGGTGTGGAGTCAGGAGTGGGGAGGGGGGTTGGGATTGGGAAAAAAAGGGGGTTGGGACGGGTCCTTTGACGAAAAAGGGAAGAACGGATGCCATCGGTTTCTGGCAAAAAAACTTTACCAGGGTAGGTGTTGGGCTGATCCCCTCAACTTCCTACCGCAACGTGCACCGAGGGTTTTGGCTTACTTAGACCAAACCATCCTCCCTTCTTGACCCTTGGGGCCCCCCTGTCCTTGCCACCCCCAGAACTTGTACGTTTGGAAAGTAGGCTCCTGAGCAGTGCAAGAAATTTTGAGGGATAGTCTCTTCTCCCGGGGACCCCCCCCTCCGGTTACCACCACAGAAAACCCCCCCCCCTAGGTTTTGGTGGCAATCCCCTTGAATGCCCAAACCGGAAAAAAGACTTGCATGAACCCGGGTGCCCGGAGACTTGTATTTCTCCACCTTTCACGAGCCTGCCAGGCTGATATGGGTACAGCCTTTTGGGATGCTCCCGGGAGTAGAGGGGGCAAAAAGTTCTGAAACACTGCTTTTCCCGTCTTTTGATCGTTTCTACTGGGAGAATATCTGGGTGATTTATTTCACGGGGAAACCCATCTCCCCCGCTTTCCTGGGTCGCAGGGGTTTTTCCCTGTAAGTCATCCCTTCAACAGCCGTGAGTAAATCCTGTCCAGTTGTAAGAATAATGCTGGGTCCCCAAGCCAGCAAAAATTTGGGGGCCCGGGGAAACTTCCTCTAACCGCATTGGGAGCACTCGATCCCCGCTGCCTGACCACCTCCATTGGCTCTCGACTTGGATGTATGGCCTTCGCCCTTGGGTGTCCTACACATAAACAGATGTGGGGGAATCTTTCCCTTGGCTTTTTGAGCCCCGCCCGAACCACTATACTTGGCTGGGTGAGGCACGGCTTGCGTTGATCCTTTAATTACGCCGCTTCCCACCTTTGCCCCAACTGGGCCCCTGGCCGGGCGACGTTGTCTTCGCTTCTCACCATAGCTACCGCCCAATGGTTGGGTTAACCCCGGGGAGCTCCTGGGTTTTCCCCTTCCCTTTTGGTAGTTTAGTCTGAAAACCCTCAGATCATCATGGACCTTTTTCTTGATCATCGATTTTTAACTGGAAATCTGGCCTGAAGACTGTCTTTCCACGTCCCGGAAAGCACGAGCTGCGCAGGCGACATGACTTCACCCAGGCCCTCTGCGCCCACCCTTTTGCTAAATGGTGTGGTTTACCTGGCCTCATGTTGGGGCCCCGGGAAAAGGGGATTATCCCAGAGGGTGACTCTTGTGGGGGCAGGCAGAAGCAGTCACCTCCGGTAGTTGGAGGGGGCCCTTTGCCTTTCCCCCCCTCGGTGGATTTGCCCCATTCCCCGGTAATTTGGGAGGTCAGCCCGCTTTTTGGCCCCGTAAAGAGCAGATTGTCGTGAGGGGATCCTGCTTGCTTTGGCCCGTGGAAACCCTTTGACTCCGGGTTTGGGTGGCCCCCCCTGGGTTCGACAGCGACCCAGGTTGTTGCCCCTCTTTTTTTCCTAAAATCTTGCCCTTTGGGCTTGGGGTGGCCACTTCCCCCCCGGCACGAATTCCTTCCTGGGAGGAGCCTTCAGCCCCACGGGGGAAACTTTCAACTCCCCGGCCCAAGGGGTGCACAATTTTTCCGCTGGTGTTGGATCCCCCCACGCCCGCACCTTTTTTCGCTCCGGGCGGGGGTTCCCGGGCCCGGGATTCTCTAGCACCCATTCGGCGGTTTCTCCAAACCGACGCCAACACCTTCCTCCCTTCACCGTAGGTTTTTGAGAGTAGATAGTAACGCTAATAACGTCAAAAGCCGTTACAGTAAGGGAGGTGGACTACACCTTCACTCCCTGTCGAAGTGACTCTTGGTGCTAAGTACAGGGAAAACCCGTCCGGTGGCTATGGAACTGAAATTTTGGGAAAGGCCCAGGTAATATGGGGTTTGTTTAGCAATTGGCAAGTGCGGAGGAGGATGCAAGGGACGAATTTGAGGTACAACAAAAATACTAAAAAAAAAATTGTAAAAGACTATATTTTTACCCCAATATCTGTTGTGTTTCTTACAAAAAAAGTTTTTTTATTTTTAAAATAAAGTGCTTAAACTTATAGCTGCCCCTCCTTTTTTATCCTTTTTCAGGGCCCCATTTTTCCCCTTTAAGTGTACTTTTTTGGTGGTATTTTTTTTTTAAAATTTTAGTAATTTTCTATAGCGTTTTTTTTAAAAAAAATATCTAAAATTTGGTTGATATGGCCAGGGCTTGATGTTTTGACTATCAAATTTTTTTTCACCCGAAATTTAATTCTTAATGAATTTTTACACTTTTTTTCGTATCCTGACTCGAAAAAATTTAAAATTTTATTTTCAAAAAGTTGCATATTTTTAAAGTTTTCAAATTTTAATCTTTTCACAATATTGGGAAGGGGGGGAAAATCTAGATTAAAATTATTAAATAACTGTTAGTTCTAAAATTTTTTAAAAAACAATAGGTACTTCGTTTTTTCTTTTATTAGTATTATTTTTGCGTAAATTTTAACTTAAAACTTGTAAGTGGAATCATATCTGGTTTCACTTGCTAAAACAATTCCTATTCCACAAAAATTTAAGTAGTCTACAAATTCGAGGATAGCTTTTTGTAGAAACCCAGGTAAAAAAGGATTTAGGGCCTGCTTAATGGTGGTGTGATTGGGGTCATGCCCCTTCGTAGAATGGGCCCCCCCCAATGCCCACTGAAATAATTTTTTCCTTGTAAAAACTCCCTGGTTATCTTTAAATATGTCAAGTTTGTTATGGGCTTGTAGATCAAAACTAAAATTTGCCCCGTAATTTCATTTTCGCAAAATTACTCCTTTATTTGAAGAATATTTTAAATATAATTCATTTCATTAACTTAATGTTTAGGGCAAAAAATCATATTCTAGCATTTCCTGGGAAAATGGTTTTTTTATCCTTTGAAATTTCCCGAATTTTTTCTTGCCTTTAATTTGGGCAAGGCCAAAAACCCGGCCAAGTGCGGACCTTTTAGCTAAGTAGAGCTTGGAGACTCACGTGGGAAATGTGAGCCTATTGCAATTATTTAACAAATTGTAATAGCATGGAATCACAGCTTTGATTCTTAATTTATGTATTGAAAATCCGCGAGGGTTAAGGACATAAGGCTGGACCCCTTGGGAGGTGGAAAAGGCTATGACCACCCTTTGGGAAAGGGGGGGGTCTCAAAGATGGGAAAATAAAAATGTTATTTTTTTTCTTCTATACAATTTAGTGAATTTGAGGTGCAAAACCCTAAAGATTTCCCCAACTTCAGCAATCGAGATTAAAATATGAAAACTCTCTTGCAAGCATTGAGAATTTTTGTGTTCCACATTTACCTGTGTTTTAAATGAATTGCTTGCAGTAATTCCGTTATTGCCATTTGTTGGATTTGATTGTCAGTTTTTGATGAATCATGATCTGAATCCCGCAGTTTTTTAAAATTTTAAAAAACCCGTTTAGCAGCTTCTTTTTCCACTCTTTTTGAAAAAGTTATGACACGTTTTAATTCCGACTATCCTATATTTTAAACTATAAGGAAGTGAGGCTGGGCCTCTTTTATTCTGGATTTTATACAAATTTGGGTGGAAGCCCTACCCATTTACCCTCATATTTAAAATGATGGCCCGTGAGGGGCTGGGCGTGGTTGCCCCGCCAGGGGTTTTTCAGAAAAAGTGTCAGCGGACGTGAGGTTTCGCGTTGACAATGTTTCAGCCAAACCATTGGAGACAACTACAGAGTCTTTTATCGAGGGCAAGATTTTACCCCATTTTGGCTTTTTTAATTTTCTGGCCCGGGGGTTATTGATGCTGTCAGGACTTCTCTGGGGCTCGAGGAGAGGTCTTGCAGCAAAGGGGCAATTTACGTATGAGGCCCCATGAACTCAACCGTTTTTTCAAAGTAGGCTGACGGTAAATTTTAAGGGCCCAGCTCCCTTCTACTAAGATATACAACCGCGCACTTCCTGTAGAGCTCAAGTGCAATGGGAGCCCAATTTAAAGTTTAAGGGGAACCCCGTGTGTTGCCCGGGTCTCGTCGGTTTCCAAATTTTCTTTTACCCAACATAAGGAGGAGAAAAGAGAAGAGGAAGAGAATGCAAGGGAAGTTAAAAAATTTTAAGGGGAATGGAGAAGAAAAAAACGTTTGTCGTTCTTGTGGGAAATTCCCCCTTTAGTCAAATCTTGATGACAAGCAGGGAATATTTTGGACTATTACAGGCCCTACGGGGGACAATTAATTTAAACGGTATATCTGGATATTTTTACTGACAAAAAAAGTTTTATTTTTTTTTTGGGGTTTATTCAACTGAGGTGTGCAATGATGATTTTTTTTAAATATATATTTAAAAATTAATTGTACCACACGATGGGACCAAAATTTCTCATATCGTTTTTATGGGTTTAAAGGGTAAACTTTTTAAAAAAAAAGTTTCAAGTAAATACTCTTTGTTTGTTTTTTTAAAAATAAACCAATCTTTTTTTTGATTACAATAGTAGTACTTATATATAAAAATTTTAAAAAATTGTTGAATATAATGGAAATTAAACTTTTCAAAAAATTATTTTTTAATACCCTAAAGTATTATTTTGTAGCAATAAATTAATTCTTTTTATTTAAATAACAAATTGTTCCCATTCTTTATTTGAATCCCAAAATAAGGCAATTTTTTTTTTAATTTTTGCAAATAAACTACCTTAAAATTATTTTATTTTAGATAAATAAATATATATTTAGTTGATAAAATTAAATTGTCCCTGTTTCAAAATTTTTAACCCAAAAAATTATAATATTTAATAATAATAATGTTTTCAAAAATAATTAAATTTGTTTTAAATACTATTAGAAAGTTTTTAAAAAAAAATTATCACATACGATTTTAAAAAAAAAACCACTAATTGATCCCCAGTTTGAAAAAAAAAACAACGCCTTTTTTTTTAAAATTAAAAAATAAAAAGGGAAAAAAGGGTTTTATTTCAAAAATGTTCCCTTATGGAACCAAAATTTTTTTTTTTGGGAAATAAAAAATACTTAAATTTTTAAAAAAAAAAAAAAATTTTTAAAATTTTTTAAAAAAAAGGGTTTTACAAGAAACCTTTATTCTTGGGTTTTTTTAATTTTTTGTTTAAAAAATATAGGGTTTAAAAAAAATTTTTTTTTTTAAACATAACTAAAATTTCCCAGGGTTTACTTTATTTTAAATGAACAAAATTTTTCAAAATTTAATAATTAAATTTGTATTTTCAAAAAAAAAATCTCTATTATTTTACTAAATTTTTTTTGGAAAAAATTTTTTTTTAAAAATTTTGTTTTTTTCCAAAATTTGTTAGGACTTTTTTTTTATCTTTAAAAAATTTTTAAAATTTTAAAATAAAAATTTTTGGGTATTTCCACAAAAAATTTTAAAAAAAATGTGGTAAAAAAGGGGGGATAGGTTTGGGAAAAAAGGTTAAATGAAATTTTAAAAAGAAAGGGGTTAATTTTTTTTAAAAATGGAAAAATTTTTAAATTTTTTTTTTTTTAAAAAAGGGGTTAAAAAAATTTCTTTTAAATAAGTAAAAAGGGGGAAAAAAACAAAAAAAAATTTTTCTTTGGTTTAAATTTTGGGGGAAAAAAATAAACAAGCTTAAGGGGGAAAAAAATTTTTTGAGGGGGGAAGGGATTTTATTTTTCCCGGCAGGCTAACCTTTTAGTGATAATTTATGATTTTAATTTGGATTGTTTTTGTAAATTTAAAAAAGTCCCCCCCCAAAATTTTTAAAAAAATTTACCCGGTTTCGGGTAAAAATCCCCCCTTTTTGTATGGGGGGTTTTTGGGAAGGGGGGCCCCTTTTTTTGGGAAAGGTTTTTAAATAAAACTGGGTTTTATGGATTAAAAAATTTTTTTCCGGTGGGGTTTTAAAGGGCCCCTTCCCCCCAAATTTTTACTTTTTCCCCAAATGGTTTAAAAATTTTTTAAGGGCCAAAAAATTTTTAAAAAAAATTATTTTTGGTTTTAAAAATTTAAAATCGGTTTTTTCCCCTTTTTTAAATTTCTAAACTTTATGTAATCCCCCAACTATCCAACAAATGTGGGACCCCCCCTTCCTTCCCCAAAAAAATAAGGTTGGTTTTAATTTTGTCTCCTTTTTTTAAACCCTTTTAGGAATTTTTTTGGGTAAAAATTTTTTTTTTAAAAGGCCCTATTCTTTATTTCCCCCAAAATGGGTTTTTAAAAAATTTAAAAATTTTCTTTTGGGGGATTTTTTTTTTTTCCCCCAAAATTTTTTTAAAAAAAAAGTTAAAAAAAACATTTTTTAATTTTTTGGTTTTTTTTTACAAATTTTTGAAAATTCCAAATTTTAAAAGGGGGGGTTTAGTTGTGGGGAAAAAATTTTAAAACTTAAATTTTTAAAAAAAAATTTGGAAGTTTTAAAAAATTTTGGGTTTGGGGGTTGGGAAAAAGTTTAATCAAAAGGGGGCATGTAAAAATTTTAAAAAAATTTTGAATTTTTTTTAAAAAATTTTTTTGGGGAATAAATGGGGGGGGGGGAAGAAAAAATTGGTTTTTGGGGGAGATAAAAGGGAAAAAATTTTTTAGAATTTTTTTTCAATTTTAATAAATAAGAACTTATTTTTTTAAAAAAATTTTTAAAAAAAAATTATAACTCAAATTTTATAATAAGGGGTTTAAAAAATTTTTTTTTAATTTTATCAAAATAATATGGGGGGAAAACGGATTTTTTTTTATTTTTCCTGAAAAAACGGCCCAAATTTCTATCTATTTTTAAAAGAAAATATTATCAAAATGTTTTTTAAAAAAATTATAAACAATAAAGGTAATTAATTTTAAAAATTTCATAAACCCCCCAAATTTTTAAATTTTTTTTAAAAATTATTATAATTTAAAAATAAAAAAAGATTTCCCCCCCAAAAAAAATTTTAATCTTGGACCCCCACGGGTTTTTTTCTTTTTTGGGGGTAGAAGAATGAAAATGGGAAAATTTAATTTTTTATAATACCAGTTTATTTTTTTTGGGGGGAAAATTTAAATAAAAAAAAGAATTGAAAGGGTGGGGGGAAAAAAAAAATTTTTGGGCCGGGGAAGGGGATGGGGTTTTAAAAAAGTGATCGGTACCCGATGAAGGGGGAAAGGAATTGAGAAAAAAATAGAGCATTTTAAACCCCCCCCGGGGTGGAAATTTTAAAAAGGGGTGTTTGGAGATATTTAGGATTTCCGAGGGAGAAGGGTAAAATGGTGTACACTTTTAAACCTTTGAAAATCCCTTTGGTGTATTTTTTGAAAAGCCCAATTGGGTTGGAATTTTTAAATATTCCAACCAAATCGCGAAGCCTGAGGTCCGGGACAAGGCGGGGAAAAACTTTAAAAATTACAAATTTCCAGGGGGGAAATTAAAAATTAAAATTTTAAATTTTTAAAAAATTTAAGCTTTTTCCCCAAAAATTTTTAAAAAAAGTTTTTTTTTCCAAAAGTCAAAAATTTCTTTTTTGGGGCCCCCCCTTTAAACCCTTTGATTTTTTTTCCTTTTAAAATTAATGGCGTTTAGGTTTATTTTTAAATTTTAATTTTGGAATTGTAAAAAATTTTTTTTTTTAATAAAAACTTTTTTTTAAAAATTTTTTTATTTATTAACAAGTAAATTTTTTTTAATTTAAATTGGTTTAACTTTTGAAATAATTGTTTAACAAAAAATTTTTTTAGGGATTTTTTTTAAAAAAAAATTTTTTTTTTTGTAGTTTTTATGTCTGGTAAAAAATTTTTAGATTTTTTTTATGAAAAAAAAATTTTTTTTATGAAATTTTTTGGGATTTAGAATTTGGAACCAAAATGGGTAAAGGGGGCCCCCTTAATTTTGAGTTTTAAAATTTTTTTGGAAATTTTTTTAAAGTTTTTTTTTGGGAAATTTTTTTTTTTTTTGAAAAATTGGGTTTAAAAAAAATTGTTGGTTGGAGATAAAAAATGCAAAATTTAATAGCCAATTTTTTTTTCCATTGCTTTTATAATAATTGTATTTTTTAATTTTTTTTTTAAAAAAATTTTTTTTATTTTTAAATTTCCCCCTTTTTACCCTTTTTTTTTTAAAAAAAGGGGGGGTGAACTCCCCCCCCTTTGGGTTTATGTAAAAAAATTTGAAAATTTTAAATTTTTATATTTTTTTTTTTTTAAAAATTTTTTTTTTATTTTGGTGTAAAAAAATAATTTGGCCCCCAAGGGCAAAAATTCGTACTAAAATTTTGACATTTTTTAAATTTTTATTTGGGGTTAATTTTCAGGTTTTTTTTTTTTTTGGGATGTTTTTTTTTCCCAATAAAAATTTAATTTTTAGGTTTACAATAAGGTTTTTAAAAAAAATTTTCCCCTTTTTTAAAAAAAATAAATAGTTTTTAAATTTTCATTAAAATTTTTAAAAATAAAAATTTTTTTAATTTTGTAGTAATAAATTTTTAAAAAACCCCTTCAAAATTTTTATTTTTAAATTTAAAAATTTTGGGTTTTTATTAAAAAAATTTTTTCAAATAGTTTTTTATTTTTAAAATTTTTAAAAATTTTTGAATTTTGTATTTAATATTAAAATTTTAAATTTTTTAAATTACTTTTTTAAAAAAGTATTAATCTAATATTATTTTTATGAAAAAATTTCCTTTTTTTTAAATTTTAAAAAATAGGGAAATAAAATATTTTTAAAAATTTTTTGAAATGTTTTTTTTGTGCCCAAAAAAAATTTTTTTTTTGTGGTTTAAAATTGGTTTAAAAAACCACTTTTTTTTTTTTGGGGGGGGGTGGGGGGGGGGGGGTTTTTAAAAAATTTTTTTTCCTTAATTTTTTTTTTTTTTTACCCATTTTAAATTTTCAAAAGTAAGAAAAAAAAATAAAATAATTATACCCCTTAAAAATTTTTGGTTCTATAAAAATTGTTTCAGATAAAAAATTTGTATTTTACATATCCCATGTTTGCAACTATAAGTAATTTTTTAAACTCAAGAGTTACGGAGATGTGATACAAAATGAGAATTTCGCTAGACCCGGGGTTTAAGCTTTTTTTTGAAAAATTGGATCCATTTTGTTTTTTAAAAAATTCATGAATGTTTAAAGATTTTATTCAATTTTTTTGAGCCTTTTTAAAAAAATCTTTTTTTTTTCTCCCCTTTCAGTTAATTACCCTTAATTTTGGGTTAGTATCCAATTTCCCAAAAACCCTCGGGGTAAATCTATGAAAACATAGATACAAGTTTTAGCCTTTTTTAAAATATTTTAGGCTCTACTCGGGAAAAGACAACATTAAGATGATGGAAATTTTAAAACCGGCTATTTCGGATTCGGGGGGTCATGAAACGTCAAAATTTTATCAAATCTCGAGCTCGATTTTTTTGCGTTTGGAAAATTTTTTTTACCTGTAATGTGGAGAAAGTAAAAATGAACACCAAAAATATTTAAAATAAAAGTTCATTTTTTTTAAAATATTTATGCGAAAAATAAAAGTATTTAAAAAAAATTTTGTGAATTTGGGGGTAATTAAAAATTTAAATTGCGAATTATAGTCAATTTTTTTTATTTAAAGTCAACTAACGATAAAAAATTTCAATTTAAAAATAAAGTTTTCCCAGTTTAGAAAATTTAAATTTGTCACTAAAAAAATGATTTAAAAAAAAGTGTTAGGGCCGGGTATTAAAAGGGCCCTTTTTTTATAGGGTAAATATTCAAAATTTAAAAAAAAGGGGGGAAAAATAAAATTTCAACAAAAATTTTTATTTTTAAATCTCCACGGGTTTTTATATCATATAAAACCCCCCTTCGTGGCGTAGTTGCTAACGCCTAGTTGTGTTAAAAATAGATTTGAGGGGGTATCGAGGTTCAAAATTTTACTCAGGTGGAGGGGGTGGTTTTTCCTTTTGGTTTTCCCCCCTCCCCCACGCAAATGTTGTTACTTCTCTAATACAAATTTCCCAATTCTAACCCCATCACTAATTGTACTTTAAACGCACAAACACGAACGGGGGAGGGGAAAACGTGTTGTAAGTTTTTAAATTTTATTATTTAGTTTTTAAAAATTGTTTTATAATTTTTAAAAATTTTTTTTTGCGTACAATTTAATTATGGTTAAAATTTTTTTTTTTAACCCAAAAAAAATTAATTTTTTTGAATGAAACTCTTTTTAATTTAAGAAAAAAACTTTATTATAAATAAAACCCTTTACAAAAAGGTGTTAGTGATGTCAACCAAGAGTGAAAAAATTTAAAGTTCTTTGGAAAATGGGTTTTCGTTGGAAACTAATATCTTTGGAATTGCGACCCCTAACTTAAAATGAATGTTGTTTGTCAATTCAGATTTTTAATTTTTTCGTTATTATGATTACGAAAAGGGTTTTCATTTTGTTGAATTTCAATATTTTGAAAAAAATCATCATTAAAATACCAAATTTAAAAAAATTTTTCCCAAAAAAAGTGGGGCCTAGGTTGTCATTTTTCCAATACAAGAATCCATTTGGGGAAAAAACTAGAACAATTTTTAAAATGTTAATTAAAAAAAAAATCTCGTAAAATTCAATTAAAATATTTTTACCCCCCAAAACAATTATGTAGGCTATAGTAAACCAAACACTTCAAGAACCCCTTTGAAAAAAAATCTTTTTTATGGTTTTAGTTCCGAAGCGAGTTTTTGCCCCCAAAAAAAATAAAAAATGTTATGATTATTTAAAAATCCAAAAATTCAGTTTTGAACTAAATTCCCTAGTTTTTTAAACTTTCAATTTTTGAAAAATCGGTGATCGGAAACCCCCAATAATCGGTTTTTACCAAATAAGCCCTAAGGTAAATAATTATTTCTGTTTAACAAAATACCTTAAGAGGGGGAAAATTTTTTGAGCAATTTCAAATTTTTTTCATTTTTGAAAATCAGTGGAAAATGTCAATACCAAAAAACAAATTTTAACCCAAAATAAATATGCACCTTATTTGTCTGCACTTAATCTCAGATATAAAAATTTATAAAAAATAGAGCCATTCTATATATTTTAAATTTTCAAAAAATTTTTATTTTTTAATTAATTTTTTAAATAATTTTTTTCATAAACCAATGTTTAAAAGCTTTATTTAATGTCAAAACAATCCTGTTTTATTTTTAAAAAAATAATTATAGTAATTTGAAAAAAAAGGAATTCAAAAAAAATCACTCTTAATTTGATTTTTTTGGGCAAAATTTTAAAAAAATCCTGAGATAATTTATATGAAAAATAAGTATCAAGTCCCGCAAAATCCCCCAAAATGTTTTAAAATTTTGGGAAGGAATACAGGTAGACAGCAGGAATTTTAAAAATCACAATACTTTTTTTGATATAAGAAATAAAATTAAAAAATAAATTTTGCTGTCCGGGTCAAAACCCCCAACGATCACTCTGCTTCTGGTTTGATCGTTTTTGGACTTATACACTATTGTTCTTTGAATTAACAAAAGAAAAAGATTGTTCTTGGGAAATAAACCCCCAAAATTTGTCACTTTCTCATAGACAGTACAGATATTGTTATCCGCCTGTAGACACTTGGACAAAATTTTAGGTTCATCAGTGTGCTTTTTGGTGAGGGGGGGCAGCTCCTGAACTTTTAGCCCGTGTTTAAAAGGAAAAATTCTTAAGGTTTTTTCCCTCCCCTCCCCACAAATGGGGGTAAAATTCCTTTTCACTCTACAAACCCCATTCCTACTCCCCTAAGTATTAAAGTGTGTTGTTTGGTTTGGTAGGAGAGGGGGAAAAAAAGACGATTGTGGGGGAAGGTTATTCCAAAATAGAGGAAGTAAGGTATAAAAGATGAGTATGCAAAAAATGTTTGTACCCCCAAATAATTTAAATCTAAAAATTTTTGAAAAACCCGTGCACCCAATTTTAAATTTTAATGTCAGCTACCATTTTTGTTCAAACCTCGGGCCCGGGACAGTTTATTGATTTCCAAAACCCTTCCTTCACCTTGACAAGAATCTTTTGAATGTGGGGGGTTCCAGGCCCCCCACCCTGGTTCGGTTCCCCTTAACTGTAGGCCTTCATTTTTCTCCAATCACCCTACCTTTTCACATTAGGTAAGTGCGTATAACCCAAGGGTAGTAAGACGCGGGCTAATAATAAAAATAGTGACCATATTTTTAACACTATTGATACAATCAGTTATTCAATAAAACTGTGTATGTGGGAAAAAAAAAAAAAATACACGGGGAAAAGAAAAACGTAAAATGATGGGTTTTGGGAGTCGAACGATAAAAAATTCTAAAGGTGGTTTGGGGATCTATGACTTCAATTACATTTAAAAGTATATATTGTAGGTTAAAATTGTTATTATGGTGAAAAAAATTAAATTAGAAATTGGGATCCCCCGGTTACATGTTATCATGTTTATGCAATTTTTGTCAAATTTTACTTGGGGGATAATCCATGCCCCCGCAACGTTTTTTTTTTTTTTTTTTTTTTTTTTTCCCCCCGCCACCTGTGAAATCAATAATCACTTTCTGACACTTTGCCCTCAAAACGTGTTTTTTAACTTTCCCCAAAAAGTAATATCTTACTTCTTGGGAGCTTGTGTGATACTAAAAGCTCTCCCCAAACCATTAATATCCTTAATATAAATTATTTTTAAGGGTCTTTACCCTAATTAATTTTTATTTATGGTTTAAAGCCCCTTTCAAACGAGTGTCTTTTAAACAGGCCCATTAAGTTATAACGTGTATGCTGAAAATTTTTTTTTTTTTAACTTATGTTGTCGTTTAGTAACATGATGATCCAATATATGTCAAGTGAATATGTAAATTAGTGCCACCCCCTCTTTTATCAAGGCGTTATGTGGTTATTGATGACCCTTTATCACCTGAATAATTTCAAAAAGTAGCTGAAAGAAAGGGCCCCACGTGGTTTCGCGGACAAAGGGATCATTTTTATCTTGTCTGATTTGTTGGTGATATAGAAATGGGGGAGAATCGGTGGGGTTTACGAGGGGGTCTTTTCAAATGCTTTCACTCTGTCCCAAGTAAAAGAAGGTTTTCGTTTAACCCTTTTTAAAGTCTCTTCCCAACCCCCTTCCCCCCCCAAAATCAGTGTAGTGTAACTGGAGCACACATAATTTTTTTATTTTTTTTTATTTCATATCGCGTCTTAGTAACCGTCCACTTATGTACTAAATTGCCCAATGGTTTTAAGGGTTAGGAAAGTAATTTTAGTAAAAGGTACCTGCTTTGGTGGAGGGGGAGGGTTAACATTAGGAAAATTTCCCCCCCTTTTTTCCCCACAAAAACATTTTCATTAAAAAAGGTAAATATTAAAAACGTCTAGACCCTTCGGTGGCTACGTGGGCTTCGTGCTACTTTCGCGTAGACTGACTGCCAAAGATAGAGTATCAAGGTTCGAATCTTGGTCGTGTACGGGGTGGTTTTCCCCAAAAAAGTTTTCCCCCCTCCCCCCACGCAAATGGGAAAAACCTCATTTCATATAGCCTTCTATTTCCCAAAACTATTTCAAATTAGTTAAAAAACGGGGAATCCGAACGATAGTAAGAGCGGTGCTAAAATAAAGTTTAGTCTATGCAGTGGGCGTATTCCAACAGGTGCGTTCTTCCTCTTAGCCCTTGGGTCCAGCGTTGGTGCAGCCGGAAATTCGGTTCAAAAACTCCCGCCCCCCTTTGGCTCTTAGTCGAGTCCTTACACCCCAAACCTTACTGCCAGAAAAAGTGAATTTCTTCCCCTGGATACGTAGTTTTTAAATTTTCCCTGCAGGTTATATCAAAGTTGATGTTATTTGTCTTGTGCATAATGCCCTTTGTCGAAAATATTTAAATGAAGATAAAAAAAGTTTAGTCAAATTTTGCTAAAACCATGACAAATAATCAAGAAATGTTGATATAAGACGGGTAGAAAAATTTAAACAAAATTTTCTATTAATTTTTTTTTAATTAGGCCAAAATAGTTTGCTGTCATAAAATATGAAATAGTACTTTGAATCGCAGTTTCTTACTCTCACCAAAAATTGGGTTTGGGATGTTGCGATCAAAAACCGGTACTTTAACGCTTTTTAAAAGGGGCGGTAGTTGGTGGGTTTTTGGGAGAGAGGGGGGGGGTAGTTTTTTGAGAAGTTAAAAACCGTGGGTACAATTCTAATTCTTGAAGTCATCCCCTCCTATTACGATAAGACGTTTTATTTTTGTTCAAACCTTTATACAAATATTTCAAACTTGTTTATTGAAATGCAGAAGCACTGAATTGATTTTTAAATTTAAAGGGGGGAAATATGAGGAAAGGGAGGCTTAGAAAAAAAAGTATGTATTTTTGTGGAGGGGGGTAAAACATCAGAGTAAAAAAACATAAATACTCCCGCTAAGATTTTAAACTCAACCCTTTTCTCCTCACCAGACATCTTCAGATAAGATTTACATTTAGTCCACTACCCATCATTACTGTAAGTTTTATAAGTGGGGGGGGGAGGGGAGGTTTTTTGAAAGCATTGGCAAAAGCTTTACGGCTTTATCTCCAATGCTCCCAATAATAGCACTCGACTTTTTACTTTTTAACAGCAAATTTTTTTATTCTGTTAGTAACCAAAGTTTTTTCTTAAATTTAATATTTGTGTTCTGATTTGTTCCCCTAAAATTATTTGTAGGCCGTGAATGGGTATAGAAAATTAGAGTTGGGGGTTTTTGTTCGATAAAGTGTTTTTACCTCGAGATTTCAGTCATTCAAAGTCGGGTAGTCTCCCTACGGCTGAAAACAGACGAGATGGAGGAAAGCCGGCCCTTTTAATGGAGGGGAGTGTTAGTGCGAGAAATTTGATATTTTACAAAAAAAACATATTATTGATCATTATAAGGAATGAAATTTCGTGTTAGCTACCCCTTAGCTACCTTTTAAACTGCCCAGTCCTTCCCCAAAGGTCCCCGGGCAGAAGTACTGAGTCCTACCTTGCTTTGGGACGTAATGACCCAAATCAACGTTGCCCCTTTTCTATGTCCTGCCACTAGTGTCCAGGGGTTGGACACCCTTTTTTTTATAGTTTGGTATTATCTGGTGAGCGACTATAACCAACTCATTCACAGTTAAGTTAATGAATAGTTTTGTGAGAAATAATTAAAATAACAAAAAAAAAAACTTTTGGAATGTCCCATGATAGCTTCAATTTTTATGAAAGTTGATTTATTTTAAAAAATAGATGGTGTACCCGTTCTTCCATACGTTTTTGTGAACAAGAAACCCAAAAAGTGGAGTTTACAATTCTGTCCCTCTGTATGTCAGTCGCACTGGCACGGATCCAAAATATTTGTGAATTTTGATGAAAAGTAAAAAATCTATGCTATGGGTTGTAATCACAATATAATTTTACCCTAGCCCCTTTAAAATTTGGGTAGTTTCGATGCTGGTTTTTAAAAAAACTTGAATTTTTAATAATCACTCTAAGATTTGGTTTCAAATGGGGATCTAGGGTTGTTTGACATCAAAAAAAACACTGTATACTTGATTTTGGGTAAAAAACGATGACGTTTTTTTTAATGATGAATGAATTAAATAATTTTTTGGGGGGAAATTAGTAATGAGTGGGTTTTTGAAGAATTTTTAAAAAATTGAAATATATAAAAAAAAAAGCCTTTAAAGATTTTGGGTTTAAAAAGGGTTTTATTAAGTTGTTTGTATTTAAATATTTTATGTTTATTGTTCTAAAAAAAATATTTAATGATTTTTACTAAATCTTATTTTTTTTAAAATTTGGGTTTTTATGAAATATTGCTAAGGGTTTGGTTCAAAATTTTTTGATAAACTATTTTTTCATTTAAAAAATAAAACAATTTTTTTTTTCTTTTAAAATT
>JBCFYV010009880.1:0-50483 GCA_039000515.1 Timema cristinae | reverse complement strand
TTGTATTAACGCCGTCGGATATGCCCTGTCCTGGACTTGGACTTTTCAAGTTTTCGATTCTCTATTATTTATTTCATCGAATTATTTGAATATACTTGAACAAGGGCTTTTTCAATTTTTAAAATTTAAAAGTAACTATTTTTTGAATAAACCTGAATAGACAACGTAAAGTATTTGCAAAAAATTAATATTTCGGAATTTCAAATTTTTGCAATAAACACCTAATTTTTTTTGCCCCCCAATTGGGTGCTAGTGTGGGGTAGGCACTAAATATACCTGATTGCCAATTTTATACAATTATTGCCAGAAGATTTTTTTTAAATTGTCTGAATTAGCTGTTAAATTAAACTCACTTTTACGATTTTTTCCTTATTTGAATTGTTTGGAAAAGTATCGCAAAATTTTGCTGATGATTTTGATTTTGAATATTTTCCAAATTATTTAATTGTTTTAATTTTGTGGTTTTTCTAGTTTTTCTTTTGGTGTTTTAGTTTTAAAAAAAGGAGGGATTTTGTTAACGTCCGTAGTTATGTCAACTTAGTAGTAAGGGGCAGCTTGGCGGTCGTAATTATTAAAAATATGATGACGTTTTATTGATGTGGTCCCCTTTGGCTTTTTATTGAAAAGGGCACCCTCCCATGTGACGTCATTGTTGGTCACCGTTGTTCTGGACGTCGCTAATTTTTTCCGCAAATTATCGACTATGACGTTTTATTGTACCCTTTTGCCGTTTTTTTTGATAAGGTCATCCCCTGCCATTTGACCAGCCTTTTGGGTTACCTGTTTTCTGGGGGTAGGTAGCTAGGTATAGTGATAGTATTGTCGTCACCATTTTCCTGTGACGTTTCAAATAATATTACTGTTGGCAGCCGTGTGACGTCAGCCTTGACTTTAAAATAATAAAGTTGGGGTCAGGTTTGCGTCTGACGTCGTTCGGGACGCCCCGTAGGGTGGATTCCTAGGATATAGTATTGTGACGTCATCCTGATTTTTTGGGTCGCCTGGGGTTTTCGGACGCCCAGAATGTACGCACAAAAAAAATGACGCTAATTTAATCGATGAAGCATGCTAGAGATATATTTATAGTATTGGACGTCATTCGATTGTTGTATTCTTTTGGGGCAGCCGTGTGACTCAGCCTGTGACGTTTCAAATAAATAAGTGGGGCAGGCTTGCGTCTGACGTGGGTTCTGGACCCCCGCAGGTGTGGTTTTTTTTAAAACGTCACTTATAATATGACTGACGTCGAGGACTTTTAGAGAATAGTGTGACGTTGGTGGTCGCCCCATTTTTTCGTAGACAAGTTTTTTTAAAAGTGTAAATGAATTGTAATTTTTTTTAAATTTTTTTAGTTATTTATATATCAAAAAATTGTAATTTGAATTCTTTACAAATTTAAATGAGAGGGTAAATATTACTAAAAGAAAAAAAAAAATACAAGTTTTTTAAAATTTTTAATTATAAAAAAAAAAAATACATATTTCAAATTTTATTATTTTTACCCATAAAAAAAAAAAGATCGTCATGATGACAGATAGTAAAAATAGGGGATAGGATTGGGGGGCCCAAAACTTTTGGGGAGGGAGCGTATTGCAGAACTCTTTACTTTTTTTTTTGGGTGGTTTAGATATTTTACTGTCGTGTAAAATTTATTTTTAAAGATTGTACAGAGTTTTTATTTCATCCGTAACGGTAGATCTGAATTTTTTTTTATCATCAGCAAAATTTTCCCACACGCCGAAATTTTTTCACCACAATGAAAAAGTCGCCATGGTGGACTGGAATTTTAACACGTCTGCACACTCGGCCCAAAAACGGCATTTCTTTACGAAAATTCCAGGGGGGACGGTGAGTAAAACATTAGAATCGATGAAAACACACTGAGCGAAAAAAGTTGCGGTAGGAAAGCCCCACCCCACGTGTTTTTCTTTTTTGTTTTTAGGTAAAAGTTTTTGGTTACAACGGGTGTTAATCCTGAATATTACGCTGCACGTCTTCATCGTTCTGCGTCAAGGATACCTGTAATAAAACAGTCTCCAATTAAACTATTTCGGGGTCGTCGTCGTCGTCGTCGGGTGATGGACAAAATTTAACAATTTCGCGCTGTGAATTGACGAATCGTGCCAAGCGTTTGCATTTTTAACCGCACGGGGTGATGTGTGAAAGGGGGCGTACACCCCAACAATTTGATTTGTAAAATCAAAAAAGGGGATTTTTATAGTCCCAGTAGGGGGAGAATTGGCTGGTGAGACGGGAAAAAAATTCCTTTTGTTTATTTATGCGTAAGGCACAAAGGGCTTTATCTAAATTTTTTTTTTAGAATTGCATCAATTTGGAGTAACCAACCGGTGGTTTTTGAATTGATACACGCGTTTTGTTTCTCGTCGAGAAAACTAGGCTAACTCGGTGACCCCCCCCAAATCCTTTTTTCGATTTTACGATAAAAGAAAAACAAAGAGGCCACATGATGAGTTCATATTCAGAAATTGAATAAAAATGTTTAAATAAAATTTAGTATACCTTTTTATTTTAATGCGGAACACACTCGGGCACCCCTCTAGTACATCTTGACAGCGGCCAAAGGACGTTTGAACGCGTGAGGGCCAGTCTCGTTCTTGCACAAGTTGGCGGTTGAAAAGGCTGTGATCACCTAGGCTCCACCCGGGTCCTTGGCAAGGCAAACAACGAATAGTGCCCGCACACCCCGGAGGTATCCCTTTGGATCGTTTGCGGTTGTTAAACGTGTGAGTGTTTATTCAAAGTTAGTCATCACTAACCCGGGTCGTCTCCCTATGTATCAAAATACCCCCAAATTTGGAAAAATATAAAACCAAACCCAATGGGAGGGGGTTTAGTGTGAGGGTCAAAATTTGACCACAAATAAGGCGGGACGAGTAAAATTTTTGGGGGAAATTTGGTCCGAAGGAAATGTCCCTTTTTAGTTTGAAATTTTCCCCCGCAGTAGGTGGTATTTATGAGAATTCATGGTGTTTAATAATTAATTTTTCACCTCACGTTTTAGAACTATAGACAACCGTCCCCCTCGTATCAGAGAAAAACAAAAGGTTATGGGGGGTGTAAAGGCTTTTTAAACTGAAAAACCAAAATCTAAACTTCCCCTCTGTCTAAGGCGGGTGTGCGAGCCCTTTCCCTGCACTGGGGGAGTCAAGTCAAGGGCCAACATAAATTTCCTTTTATTGAACATTCTCGCGTGATTAAAGGGCCTTTTGTTTGATGGTGTATCCCCAAATCCCAAAAAACAATGTGTCATAGGGAGGGGGACGGCCAAAACGTTGTAAAAATTATCAAATGGGAAAAATTTTTTTTTGGATTCCTTTTACATACGGGACAAAACGATCGGGTTTCGGGAATCAGTTGAAAGGGTTTCGTGTTCAAACTCCCCACAAACCCTCTTTTTGACCCCATTGGAAAAAAAACAATTTTGGGGATACCCCTAAAAAACATTGTTTAAACTAAAGACTTGGATCCTTGGGGAGGGCACAGACTTAAACGTCCACCCGATTGAGGGGGGATTGGGCCGGGCTTTCAAACATGTCTTTTCTATAGCGAGTGAAATGTCGGCGACACTTCCACGTTTTTCACAAAGAGGGGCGTCTAAAATTCCAACCAAAACGTGGGTGTTTAAATTGTCCGGTTGTGAGAAAAAAACTCTCTTTTTTGCAAATTTTTTTAAACCGCAACGATACATTTTTCAATGAAATTAAAAATTTTAAAAAAAAGTCGGCTGTAAAGCCCCACCAAAGTCGCCCGGGGATGTTTTAACAAGTCTAATCCGTGGGAAGCCTTTGTTCCTGTGGAGCGGCGATTCACTGTTAGCGGCAGGGGTACCCAAAAACCAATACCATTACCAGGGGGGTGTGGGAGGTCTCTCCCGTAATTAGTTAAAGTCTCTAAAAACCCCGTGGGAAAATTTGTCTGTCGGGGTTGAATAGGTTTTTCGTTAAGAGAATTGTTTTACTGAATAATAAAATTTAACAAGTTTTTTGGCAGCCGTTTTTATTGTCCCCTGCGCCCGGGTCCCGTCCCCCCTCCCCGTGAAATACGAAGATATAATTTAATCGAAGAGAGGTCCCGAAAATACTCGCCGCCCCCGGGGGGAAAAAAAAACCCAATGACGTCATTGTCCAGGGAAGTAGGGGGTTTGTATCGACCACTTTTTTTTTTTTAAATTTTCCGTTTGAATCATTTTTCCAAAAAGATCGAGTTCGTTTTTAAACACCCCAAATTAATCGAAAATATCTTTTTTACTCTTTGTTCCCCTTTTGGTTGACGCCCCCTTCAAAAAATCGTTTATTTTTTTTTCCCCTTTTTTTAAACCACGCCCCTAACCGTGAGTGACGCGTTTTTTAACATATCCCCGATTTTTTGCCCGGGTTCGCGGTCGCTATTGGGCCCCAAAATATGCAAACCGTTTTTGAACGCTTGTTTTCCCAGCTTTCGCCCCCCCAAAAACAACGGTTTGACAAATCGAAATAACCGCCAAAAAACGCGCCGAGACCGCGTCCCGTTGCTTTTTATAAAGGCGTGATAGACGGGACCGATGTTTTCTCTCTCCCGCCCATTGTTAAGACAATCAAATTACACTCACGTATCTATTTATCTAGTTTTTTCTCTAAAATGTAAAACCGCCGGGGGCACGGGACCCGTTTTAAAAAAAAACACTCGTTCGCCAAACTTTGTGATAACCAGTTTTTATAAGCAAAATTACATTTCTCGACGGGAAAAAATAGAAATAGGAAAGAACACGTGATGCGCGGTGGCAGGGGAATGTTGTTCAATCCTCTTCATAAGAGTCGCCTAGCAATGCGGTCCTAAAGTCTTGTCAAAAAAGAGGGGTTCCGTTTCGTTGAACCAGAGCCGGAAGTTTACGATTGGGTCGCAAAAACACCCCTTAATACCCCCGCTCTTAAATCCCTCATGGTGTTTAACGGCATTAAGTGATCAGGTTGGGGTATCTGTTTCGAATGGTGAAATTAAGCCCCTCCGAGCCCACATAGAGACAACAGGAAATTCTATTTTAAATTTTTTTTTTTTCCCCACCGAAAATGAAATGGTTTTTTGAAACTGTATTTTGGGGGCGACTTGTCGGCGGTCCATGCACCCCTTTTTTTTTTTAAAAATCCATCAACATTGTTTGATCGCGAAAAATGTCCTTTTGAAATTGGGATATTAAAACCTCAATTCCTTTTTTTACTTATCGAACTTTTAATTTTTAAAAAGCTCCTTAAAGGAGGTGAAATCTTGTTGAGGAAACGAAACACGCCCCCTTTGGGTCACTACGACGTTTCCCGTCAATTTTTTTATTTTTGGGATAAAATTTTTATCTTCGAGTTTTAAAAACCTACGGGTAGGGATAATTCAGCTATCCCACCTCCCACCGGTCGTGTTCTAGCCTAGGGACTGTCCCAAATTTTTGTAGATAGAAAGAGGTGTATTTTCTGTAATATCGGCGCTCGAACCGACGGCATGCTACAAAAAACTGACTCATATTTTTTTAAATTTTTTTGACGCAGGCACCCACGTTAAAGAACTGCGTTCCTTTCCATTTGACCAAGATGTTGAATGCCCTTAATTCCTTACTATGTATATTTTTTCTATTTGAAAAATTGAGGACGACGCACGCAAACTAGTTCATGTTTAAAAATTCCCCCCAATGGGCCCCCGGGGAGATCCTGAACAAATAGCCCGGTTGGGGAATCTGGAAAATTATTTTAACTATGCAAAAATATTTCTGTTAAAATTAGCCTCGTACCTTTGTCAAAAATCATTTTTTTTTTACTTATGGAAGTCGCCCCCTTTTAAAAAAATTTTCCCCCAAATTTATTTTTACCCCACCGCTTTCCAGGCGAATATTTTTAAAAGTACGTGAAAGTTTGACCGAAGCCGGAGGCATTTCTAGTCGAAGAACACAAGCGTTAAAAATTTTTGAACTAGCTTCCCCAACACATCGAGTAGTTGTGGTGTTGAATCGGTAAAATTTCCACTTTTAGTTTTCAGGTGCGATTGGAAACGCTCCACACCCCCCCCTTTTACCGGGATTAGCAATGATAAAAATGAACGCCCTTTTGTTTCAAAAATGTTCAAATTTAAAATTTAAAAAATTCCCTACCCTTGTCCCGACTGAATCGAAAGGGGGCCGTCCTTTCTTAAAAACTTTTTTATACCCCCGTGATGTGGCGCCCGTTTTTTGTTTTAAGCGGTTTAGACCACGCGTACTTTGAAAATAATCCAAAATTTTTTTAAAAAATTGACGCCTCGGTTGGTACTTTTTAAAGCCTCATATCAACTAGATCAATCTCCCAAACATGTCAAATTGGACACTCTTGGGGTTACTGGAACCTTTTTCTTAAACCATGGTGAAGATTTTACGCACCCTGCCGGAACCTTCGTCTACTTTTTTTTTAAATCCAACCGACTTACTTTTTAAGTTTGGGGGGCGCCGAGAAAGCCGAAGGTCGCGGGGGATTGTAATATTTTTTTTTTAACGTTGCGCTCATCTCAGTGTGTCCCAGCGTGGTCTGCGGAAACAGTTTAGAAATGTTGTTTTTATTTCAATCCTCTATGGACGTTTTTTTTGGGTTTTGGGATCAAAGTTTTGTCGATGAGCGCTCGGGGCAATTAAAAGTCTTTTTTTTTTTTTTAAATCACTCTCTTAATTAATCTTTATTTACGTTTTTTTTTGGTCAAAAACTCCCAAAGTCCTGCGTGCCTTTATAGTGTTGTTACCCGGGTATATATCGTTATCGTCTGGGAAAACTCAAATTGCCAAATTTTAAAATTCCCCTTTTTAATCCAAAATATAGGTCAGTAACACCTCCGGTGGACGAAAGGTGTAAAATTTCCCGCTTGCTCCCCAACGGGCGGGGAAAAAACCTGTTTAATTTAAATCAAATCGATCTAGGTACAAAAATGATCCCCTTCCACCACCCCCCCCCCTTCTCTGGCGAGTCTCAACAAAAATAGGACTGCTTTGATATGTGGTCTCGTCTGAAATGAATCGAGGAGGGAACCGCCGGCTGCCTCCTAGTTCTTTTTTTGTCTTGCAAGGTAAACCCGGTTTACGTTTTTTGTGTGGGGCCCACAGGGAAAATTTTAAATTTGGGTTGTTTCGCTCTCCCCCTTTTTGTTAAAAACGCTGCGATGTTTTCAAAAACCTCCCCAATCTTTGATAATCGTCCATTTTTTTCCTAATTTCAAATTTTTTCATTTGAAAAAATGGGTGCGGCGGCATCGCATCGCGTTATTGTGAAAAAGTTCTGGGGGACTAGAAGCATCGTTTAAGTTGTACATATTTTATTATTTAACCAACGCGCCTACGAGAGCTAAAGAAAGCGGGTATTATGATTCAAAAGCCGCCCGATTGAACGACAATTTTTTTTTCTTTTTAACAAAACACACTGTAGCCAATTTACGCATAAAATTTTTTATACTTTTTTAATTTTCCCTTATCTTTTTTACAAATTTTAATATTATTGTTAATGTTTTTAGAGCACTTCCCCGAGGTTGTTATAAAAATCCGGGTCTACGCTTTAAAAATGCTTTGCGAAATTTAGGACTGGCCGTTTTCAACCCCTCAGACGT
This sequence comes from Timema cristinae, assembly GCA_039000515.1. Taxonomy (NCBI): domain Eukaryota; kingdom Metazoa; phylum Arthropoda; class Insecta; order Phasmatodea; family Timematidae; genus Timema; species Timema cristinae. The sequence goes on along the minus strand of JBCFYV010009880.1, from coordinate 42,881 downwards.
GTCTTTTTTCTTGACTATTTCACTAGAGTCTAGCGGGGACAAACATTTTGCAAAATGTCAAAAAATTCCCCTTTTTTGAAGCGCAAGCTTTCGTCGGCGTTCTACTCAGATAAAATGAAAATATCCGTAGGGGATTCGGTTGCTTTCCTATGATTTTTGTTTTCGGAGGGATTATCAGGATAAACTTGTCTACCCAGATAGTTTATCTGTGTTTGATCACGCTTTTTTTTAAAAACCCCTAAATGTATTTACTTGATGAGTTGTCACGGACTTACCCCTATAAAAGTTTTTGTGTGATCAAATAACCGATAGGTTTTATGATGACTGCCCTTGGTAAAAAATTTTCACTCACTTTTTTAGAATAAACCCGTTCATAAATCGTCCAGCACGAGGGTTTGACCCCCCGGGCCTAAAATTGAAATTTTTCCGTACCCTTTTGTGTAGGGGACTGTTATTCCGGGGGGAATGTTACTCACTAAAACACCATAGAATTCATAAAAATTTACCACACTGCACACCTTTTTTAAAAATTTTAAAAACAAAAATTTTTCTACAAAAGTAGTTTCCCGAAATTTAGACGGTCCCGCAATATCATGTGAAAGGGGTACAACACAACATCGATGTGCACCCGTTTTTTGGGGTTTTTAAAAAACAAAAAAAAAAAATTCGTTTTCAAATTTATAGTAGTGTGGGAAAACCAATAAAATTTTTTATGGACGAAATATTTACATAATTATGAGGGACACCCCCTATCTAGCAATCAATAAAAAATGATGATTTTTTTTTAAACCCACATTAAAAAAAAATTTTTTTCCTTTACTAAATTATATAGAGACGGCGAGGGGTCTTTTTTTTTAAATTGATCAGATTTCATCGTCAGAGACAATAAAAATGTTATGCCCCGGAAATTTTAAAGGAAGATTCAAAAAAAGTTTTTTTTATCTACAATTTCGTCACCTTAATAAATTATAGTAAGGGGGCGAGAGGAGAGAGTGGGGGGGGTTTTCCAAAAAACCCATTCCCTGAGAAATTTGCATTAGCCGGGGTGCAAATCGTTTTTAATTTTTTTTTTCCTGTGCCGAAAAAATTTATCATGATGTTTGAGATCCTATCCTTAGGGGGGGCCCCCCCCAAAGCCCATCTGTCAATGACAAGGTTTTTTCCAGAATTTCCTTACAAATTTTCTCTTTCCCCCCCCTTTTCATAAATTATAGTACACAGAGAGGGGGCCATTTTAAAAAGGGTTTTAAATTGAGGGCGCTCTATCCCCCGTCGTCCCAAGGAGCCGTGGTGATTGTACGTGAGCCAATCGCAGTTTTTGAACATGGCGGGGTAATTTTTGAAAAAAAAATGGGGGGACTTAAAACCCATGGTGATCACCCTTCCAACATTGACACAACACTACTTCTTTTTAAAAAAAATTATTGTTCTCGTCTTTTAATCCTTGAAGTCAAAAATTATGTTTGTTTGTTGGTGGTGGGGGGGTTTGGTGGACCAAAAATGTAAAGGAAAGAAAACCCAATTAAAATCCTGGTGTGTGCGGAGAAACTTAAAAAAAACAGGTCCCATCCTACATAAAATCCGAAGTCAAATTGAAAGACATTTTTTTCTTTTTAGAGCCGGGCCCTCAATCTGCGTTAAAGCCCCTATTATAATGTTCCCAAAAAATATTTTTAATCTTTCAATTTTGTCTGCGCAGAGGGGGAGAGTAAGTTCCAAGCGGATTTATATCTCAGACGCGTAGTTTTTAAAAATTTTTATAGGTAAATTATTCAACCCGCGGGAGACACAGACACAAATCCTTTCTTTTTCCGAGTACGTGAGGGTGGACGCGTTATTTGATCCATTAACTAAATTTACAAAATACCCCGGGCACGATCTTTTTTAGTGTTTTTACTCGATCCAAACCCCCCCTCCCCCTTGATGTTTGATAGCGAAAACAGGTGTTCAACCTAGGGGGGTCAATTTTCACGCATACTAGTTGAGCAATTTTATCACCCCCCTTTTTAAAGTGAAAAAAAGTGTGGCCGTGATTAATTTTAAAAACCAAATTACCACGTAGTCTTTGTCTATAACGCCGGCCAAAAAATCTATGCCGTGGTGAAGAGCCAGAAGATCGTGGAGATATTTTCCTACGTTCCCCCCCGGGAATATAATAAAATATTTATCTTAACTAAAACCTGCCGAGGGCTGTTAAAAGCAATTTTAGGGGCTTTTCAAGTCTAGACCCCCAGAGTGTGTGGGGGCCCTAACGTGATAGGCGTTTCTATTTAACTTTGAACTTTAATAGGGGGCAGGAATCAGAGAGAGAAAAACAATGCAATATTAGCTCATGATTTTCTAACCAGCGGCCGGGTTAGCATCTCTATACCGTGGGACGGACGTGTTTTTATTTAATTTTCCCGTTTTTGTAATACAATATTATAATTTTTTTCTCTCCAACTGGGAACACGATGGCGCCTCTTTTTCTTTTTAATTTTTGGGTTAGCCGTGTACGGGTCCTGTCTTTCAAAAACAGTCTTTAATAGTTGGAAGTTACCAACTTTTTGTTTTCAAAATTATGTTATACCCTGACTTTTTGTGACGGACCGAAATCATTCTCTCGGGAAAAAAAACATTGTAAGATAATTTTTTTGGGCCCAAAGAAACAAACTCTGTAAAGTAGGCGCTCTCAAGTAGGGGGTCAGCTCGTTTTCATGTCGCCCCAAATTGTCGCCGGGGCGGGGATCGGTACGTGTCGTCGGGTTTTTCACATTAAAAGAGTCTGTTCACAGTAAAAAAAAGCGCCCCAAAGGGCCCAATTGAATACAATTCATACGGGGACCAGTGGTCACATAGGGGGCTTGGTACATTGACCCTATCCGGGGGGGACGGTTCCCACGGTATGTCCACAGTAAGCAACCTCGTCATTTGGGGAAAAAAAGTTACGAACCCTGTCCCCGGGCTGGGAGTGGGAGAAAAAGTCTTTTGCGTTTTCACAATGTGGGGCTGCGTTTTGTTCTCGTTTTAATCAAAAACGTCCCCCGAAAGAGTTTAAAAAAAAAAATTGGGCGGTGCGCGCTTTCCTGGATTTTTAAAAATTTTTGTTTTTACCCGCATTTCCCTTGTTTTGTATATCGCTAACGAATTGTCTTTTTTACGTTGTTTTCACCCACCAGGGTTCCCCGACCCCCCCCCCCCCCCTGTTTGATCTTTAGGAACTTGTTAATATCTCTACAAACAGTCCCCCTCTCGGTCTGGGGGTTTAACTGGGTAATTTTTTATTCCCAAAATTTGTGTATCTAACCTTGGTAGCCCATTTCTAGCGCTAGTCGAACCCCGTCCATTCCAGGCCGTAAAAGCCTGTCAGAGTCGCTATGTAAAAAATCACCTTGGTTCATCTCGTTTGCCAAGAGGGGCATAAACAAAACATTTTTTTTGATTGTTTTTTGTGGGGGGTACGGGTGATACAAATTTCTAGGAGGCAAAAAATTGCTTTAAATTTCGCCCTCCCTGGGCACCCCGACGGGCAATCGTCGGGGACAAAAAAATTTATAGGGTGACCTCAGGAAATTTAAAAAATTTGCATACCCAGGGGTATAAACTGCGACATCAAAAGCCTATTTTTTTTCCCCCGGGGGTTTTCTTGTAGTGTAAAGTCATAGACTCCAACGTCCCCGTACAGTGCGTCACGTGGTTGAGTGGCAGTTTTAATCAAAGGGGGATTGTTTAGCTCTAAAATTGTTTTTGGGGCTTTACCGTATTTTGTCAAAATCAAAACTCTTCAATTGTAACAATTCCCTGCGCCTAAATACTCATCTCTCAACAGAGTGCACTCGTTTCGCTCGGTGAGAGTTCTTTTGTCCCTGTTTAAAATCGCGTTACGGTTTGAAAGACATGTACACCGTGGAAAAAGCTTTCCCCAAACTCAAAAATCTTCTCGTTTCGTCAAGTAGCCGCCCCTTTCCCCCCAAAATTTATCCACGCCCTTGAAGGGGGGGGCCCAATACGGGGTCGGGTTTTTTCCAAAGACTAACCATTTTTTGGTTTTCACAGAGCGCACCGCACCTGTAACCCCCCCTTGGGGAGTATGGGTATCGTTCGGGGGAGGATAAAATTTTTAAATAACTATTTCCGCCGACGAGTTTTTATAGATTTTCTAAAAACTCTGTCGCGCCTATATTTAAAATAAATAAAAGAAAAAACGACAACCCTTGCGTAAACATTTTGTCATCCACACAAAAGGGCCCCAGCTCTGCCTTTTTTTAAAAAATTTTACCCCTGCCGCAGTTGTCAGGGCCACACCATAAAAGTCATTTTGCTCTACCGGTTTCATTAATCCGCACCCAACATTTCGGGACCGGGCATCTCACCGATATAAAATTTTTAAATTTTTTTCTTATTAAACGATAGGGGGAGTGTCCTTTTTTACAGTCTATCCAAACGCTTTCGGGGTCGTCTCAGTGGCATGGGCAGAAAAATACTGTCTTTAAAAGTATTGGTCCTTGTCATGCAGAGTATTTTATTCCGCCGCGATAATTTTAGGGGGGTTTGTTTAGGATAGAAATCTTTTAGGGTAAATTAGTATCGAACCCTTCCATTATGCGCAACGCAAAAAATTTTATTTGCAAACGGCCTCGGTTTCTCAGGGAGCGATAAGCCCCTACCGGGTTTTCCCCAAAAAGGGAAAGAGATCTTTTTCCCTGGCACAATCCTCGTCCATATTTTCGTTAAATTTACATTTTACACAATAGTGGTTATGGTGCAAAAAATTAGGGGTTTGTGTAAAAAAAAAATGTCGGCTATAGCAGATCTTGCGTATCCGAAATCATAAAAAAACCCTTAGGGAATAAACATCGAGCTCTTCCTACCAAACCCCATATAACAACGGCGGGTTTTCTTTTTTCTTTTTGCACGTTGCGCAGATGTTTAAAAAATTCGTGATTTTTTCCCCTTTGTTTTATCCAGTAATACACACCTGTCTTAAATCACAAACTGTTTTTTTTTAAACCCTCAATTTTTTTCGATTATGGCAGTGAAACAAGCGGAGACAAAAACCTGTTTCAATAACTGAAAACACTTGTTTTTTTTTCATACAAACATGGAGGTGGACATACATTTTGGGGCAAGTGTTTTTACTAATGTCTTGCACCTCTTTAAAAACCGGGATTACATCCGTCGCAGAAATCCGAACGAAAAGGCCGCCCCCATGTTGATTATTACTTTTTAAATGATGTGAACGTCTCGTACATAGGTTTAAGACCCACTAAAGCGACACCCCCCCAACCACAATCCTTTAGCCAGAGGGGATTTTACACCTAAATTTTTAAATTTTCCCCAAAAAAAAGCTGAAATTTTTTCGAGTGTTTTGCCCCCCCTCCCCCCCATAAATCTACGCGAGTTTTTGCGAGAAGCCACTACAGCATTTTTAATTTTCCATCCATTAGTATAATTTTAATTAATATCATTAGTGTTTTGGCTATCGCTATTACTATGCGGAGCCAAAAAATTTGTAATGTTTTAAAACGACAATGCTCGTTTTATGTGACTCAGATAATCGTTTTGGGAAGGCACTTTCTTTTAATGCTCTACTTTCCCCATCATTTGATAGATTCGCTTTTTAAACCCCAACCGTCGGCTATACCGAATCTGGCATTACTTTGAAAAACTTTTTTAAAGTATTCATAATATGTCACCCTCAATTTGATCCATTAGGTAAGAAACGCCGACCGTTTGCGGGTTTTTCTCCTGTTCGGATCGTGGTCCAATTAAATCGTAAGCCCGTACCTCTGGCAAAATATGCAAAAAGACTAAAAACACGTATTTGATAATGCATTGGACTCACGTTTTTAAACAATGGGTTGAACGATTAAAACATTCCTGCCAAGGGGTTGAACCGAAGAAAGTTCTTCTGTCTCCGTTATTTTTGTAAAGTCATTAGTGTTTGAAACCCCCCCCCGCATAATCAAAAAAATGTTCCGTTGTCTGTTAAGTTCGGGTGAGGGGGTGGGATTGTCACAAATTTTTCGGGGATAAATGTTTTTTCGTAAAAATATAAAAAAAAAAAAATAAATTTAAATAATTTAAATTTTTATTTTAAATTAATTTGAGAAACAACAACAAAAATTAAATTTTTAAAAAGAGAAACACAAAAATTAAAATTTAAAAATTATTTGCTATTAAATTTAATTTTTAGAATAAAATAAAAACAATTTAAAATTTTGAAAAAAAAATTTAAATTTTTGAATCAATTTAGAAAAAAAGAAACACAAAAATTTTAAAAATATTTTTTAACTATAAATTTTGTTTTTAATTATAAATTGAGAAAAAAACCGTAAAAAATTAATTGCTAGTTTAAATATTTAAAAAAAAAACAATTAAATTTTTGAAAAAAATATTTAAAAAAAATATTATTTAACTAAAAAATTGACCATAGAGAATAATGGGAAAAATTTTTCTTAATTTTTGCAGAAAAACGAGCCTGGTAGTTGATGCTGATTCACGTGACAACTTCTTTTCACTCGAAAAAAATGGCATGAAATGAAAATTTTTTAGTTAAAAATTTTTTTTTATAATCGCAACTCCTCAGATGTGTGTGGTGTGTGTGTTTCATTTCTAAAAAACCTTGTGCTGATTTGCTCTTTTAAATTAGTTAACCTTTTTAGAAGCGACCTGAATTATAATTTGAAAAAAAACCTTTTTTTCCCTTTATCTTTTTGGGGTCGTGCGCACCTCACGAGATTTAAGTTGAAAAAAGATGATGTTCACCCTTTAGAGTTTTGAATTTCACGATAAATGCGTGTGTATTTAAGTCGTTAGAAAATTTATAAAAAGGAAACCGTCGAAGACACAGTTTAAACGTCCCCCTTTAGTCATTTAAAGTCGACAATTAGCGCAATCGAATATTTTCAAAAAATAGATCTTTTTTTGAAAAGTGAAAAAAGAGAGGAGCGCGTGGTTCTTGTAATTTTGGGGAAAACATTTATATCGCTTTTAGGTATATTCAATTTTTGGGGAAAAGTACCTGGGAATAAAGGTAGACTTGGAACAACTGATTGTTTTAAAAATTACACGTTGGGGTTAGAGATTTTAAAGAGTCCTGCATCGAACCACTATACACTTTTGTAATTCCCGAGTGCTTTTCACTTTAAAAAGTCTACGGTGTGGGTCAAAACGTTTTTTGCAAAGTTGTAAGTGACTGGTATCGCATAACTAGCTGCCTGCACAATTGGCAAGACAGTGCTTTTGATTTCAACGTCGCTCTGAACCATACCCCCAATCTACAAGCTAGCAGGGGTGAACGAGTGCACCCACAGCGGGGTAAATCAGGTAAATTTTTAATTTTTTTATTTATTTTTTAAAAAAAAAATTTTTCCCTCTTATTTTTTCTATAATAATTTTTTATTTTTTTTTTTAAGATATGGGCAAAAAACATTAACGACTTAACTCACCAAGAGTAAAGAATTCAATAATCCCAAGAAGTTTAAAGGAGAATACGTTGGATATTATATTTTTAAAGAAAGGGAAACTAAGAAAGGGCCCCGGTTTAGTGAAAGCTTTTTTACAAACAATATCGTAGGGTTTTTTTTTCCCCAAAAAAATTCAGATATTTGTTTAAACACATATTGACCTTGTAAAAATTACAAAACTGTAATAATCTATGAGGCATAGGGGGGTATAATTTTTTTAACTTAGAATAGAACAAACTGGTTTTAGTTTTTTTAATCTTTGGGAATATGGTTTAAAATTTTAAAAAAAAAAATAACAACCCCCTATTGTTTATATTGGTGTTCATATAACAATTATAATGTAACTATAAGGGGTTTTTGTAAAAGTCTATTTAAAAAAAGATATATCTAGCTTATAAATCAAAATAACAACTAAAACCTATTTTTTAATTTTTCTTTGTAACTAATACGTTCATAATGGTTTTTTGATTCGATAACAATTTTTTTGGAAAAACTGTGTATTTTTTTTTTTTATAATTAAATCTGAAAAAAAACTTGTATTTTTTTTTTTCATTTTTTAGTAATATTTCCCCCTCATTTTAAAATTTTATATTAGTATTTAACTTTGTTAGTGTATAATTAGGATAACGTCATTATTAATTTTTTCATTATGTTGTTAATAAATTCGTCCCTGTTGTTATTAATTTTTAATTTTTTTACAGCTGGACACAAGTTAAATTAGTCTATTATTTATTTCAATTATTTTAAATTTGATATATAAATTAAATAGACTTTAAACTGATTACAAACATATACACAAAAACTTGCCGGGGCAGGGTGATCTTGCGTTTACATTTTAAAAACAACCTCTTCCCTTTTTTTAAAAACTGGTTTTTTTTTTAAACCCGATGGATTTTTACACTAATACAAACTCATTGAGATAAAATTTTTCCAAAAGTTTAAATGTTATATTTTAGTCAAAAACAAATGAGTAAGAGTATTGTTAAATTACTCATAACATGAAAAACACTTATATTTTTATTATTCAAATCTGATGGGCGTACAGATGCGGAACGCTCACCCTAAAACATGTTCAAAAATATCAATTATTTGATATATAAATAAAAAAAAAAATTTAAAACAAAATTACAATTCATTTACACTTTTAAAAAAAAAACTTGTCAACGATAAAAAGGGGTACCAACCGGGAAAGTCACACTAAACTCAGCATAGCACCCCGACGTTAAAAAAAACCACCCCGGGGCGCAGAACCCACGTCGACGCAAGCCTGACCACACTTATTTATTTTAAACGTCACAGGCGAGTCACCGGCTGACCAACTCAATACAAAATCAGAAGACTCACATACTATTACTATATCTCAGCAAGCTTCATCGACGTCATTTGCATCATTTTTTTGGACGTAAATTCAGGGCGTCCAAACCACAGGCTGACCCAAAAAATCAGGGTGACGTCACAATACTATATCTCGGGAAACCACACCAAAGGGCTCAGAACCGAACGTCAGACCAAGCCCGCCAACTTATATTATTTGAAACGTCCCGGGTACGTCCAAAGGCGCCAACAGTCAATACACAATCGAAGGTCACAAACATCACTATATCTTTTCAAAACTTCACGCGTCACTTAGCAGTCATTTTATTTTTTAGTACATTCATGGGCGTCCCGAACACAGGGTACCAACAAATCAGGAGACGTCACAATACATATCTTAGGAATCCACACCTACGGGGGGTCCAAAACCCACGTCAGACGCAAAACCCGACCACCTTATATTAATTGAAACGTCACAGGGTGACGCACACGGCTGACCAAAATAAAATTTTTGAAACGACAGGGAAATGGTGGTCACAATACTATCATATATCCTAGCATCCCTACCGCCCGAACAACAGGCTAACCAACAGCTGACGTCACATGGGAGGGGGGTGACCCTTTCCAATAAAACGGCAAGGCTGTACAATAAAAGTCAAGTCGATAAATTTGCGGAATAATTACACGTCCCAAAAAAAGGCTGACCAAAAAGCTGAGCACATGGCGGGGTGACCTTACTCAATAAAACGCCAGGCTGACCACACTCAATAAAAGTCATCATATTTTGAATAATTTCGAAACCTGCTAAGTGCCCCTTTTTTACTAAAATTTAATAGTCCCTGAAGTTTTCCCATGGTCTGTAAGCCAAAATCCTGTGTTTCTGAAAATTCCGACGATATTAAATTTAACTTTCTTTTTTTTTTGTATTTAATGAGCTAGCAGACAACTTTGTACCCAATTCAAGATCCCATTGATCTTTTCTTCTGTAAAACATTTAAAATCTGATAGACATTTATAAAAATAATTTGCTTGGATAGTCAACACTTTAGGTTGTTTTGTCAATATTCATTGTTGTGAAACTGATATTGTGCTGTTGGATCAAGTGGTTGTCTTTTCCAGACTGACCTAGTTGACATAAGAACATGTTTCATGTTTGGAAAAATTCTCATGATAGTACTGCGCATTTGTTTAATATGTATTCAACACAACCCTTGATGGATTTTTGAGGCCAAGTAAATTATTGTTTAAATTGTTATTATATTAAATAAAAATTCATATTGTTACCAATTGTTGCTGATGTCTTTCTTCTTTATAATATTTTGTAGCTTACCCCCACTTTCCTTTTAGTCTAGTGTGGCCGTAGCTAAGAGGTAGTAGATTGGGTGGTAATAATATTTTTGGTGATTTTTAACCCTTCCCTACTTGTAAGCAAAAACAAGTAAAATGCTTTGACCCCCTCTTAATTACGTATGATTTGTACACTTTATTTAATTTGTTCACAGGAATAACATTATTTTTTTCATCCCATTTTGCCTATAGCCTAGAACAGGTAGTAAGTCACGATGATAAAAAATATTTTTTTATGAAATTTATAAATTGCTGGTAGTTATTAACATAGAGGTGTAAATTAATATTGCTAGATAATTGAAAATTAACACTTGTAAAAAATCAATTTAAATTTATTGAACAGGTAAAATTCAAACAATTTATAACTTTATGAAAGTTTAAAATTTTAATTTATTTTTAGTTAAAGCTATAAAAAAAGTATTATTAGTGAGTACTTGAATATTATATTATAAAAAAAACACCATAAACTCAATTTAATCCTATGACCAAGGTCCTTGAATCCACGTCTCAACACTTTCAATTATTATGTTTATATTTGGGGGAGGGGGTCAGGTCACTAAAGCTTTGGCTTACTTCTATAGTCTTCTCCACTTCTTCCTCATTTAGCACCTCATCTTCATTACTGCCGAAACTGCCGAAGTCCAAGCGACTTGAGATGCGCCCTCCCTCGATTTTGCCCATCTTTCTTTGTCTTACGTAAGCAGTATAATGACCCCCTCATCCCTTTTCAGCAAAAATAATCAAAGTTCAAAACTCCTTCCGCCTAAGGTGCTTACGTAATACCTAAACATCACATATAGTGAAGAAAAGTCTTAATGCAATACACAAATCTGGGAAAACCCTCTGGAGTTTTGATTGGTAGATGTTATTTAGAATGAGTAAGGGTAGGCTTTAGTGCTTACTTTTTCAACTAATTTCAACAAACATTTTCAACCGATTGAGTGGGTAGATTCAGCTCATTATAGCCCTATTCCCGCATTTCTGCTCCAACAACAGTATCCGAGGATTTGGTTGTCTAAATCCGACACATAGGTCTTTGTGAAATCTTGTAACGTAGGTTTAAAATAGACAGATATAAGTTTATATCCTTGTATTTTTCGTTTTTTCCTGTTTTTACAGACATTTTTTAGGGCACCAGACTTGTGCTTATATCCAGAAGAAAATGGCCCTTGACCGAACATGGTTTGGTAAATACACACGAAAAACCCCGAAGTGATAGCTTAAGCTTCAGGGTGGCCCACGGAAAAGTATCCCACCTCCTATATTCAGCAGGTGCCTCACTCTGAATTGGAGGTCAATCCCCATAGAAACCCAGTTTTTCTAACGTGTCAGGTAGCCGGTGTAAGATTTCCTCACGCACAACATAACTTTCTTATGAAGAAGTATGCCCCTTTATTAGTAGCCTACATCTTATAACATGTTGAAAACATACCTATTATTAATCCAATATTTGCGATTTAATAGAATATTTTTTAATGTCTAAAAAATAAAATTTGTGAATACCTTCATTAGGAAAAATTCTGAAAAAAGAATGGGCATGGCTCCCTGACGCCCAGGCCCCACTCTCTCAAGGGTGTCCGTCCCCCTATAGGTGGCATTGCAGTGTTCATCGTCTATGCGTATACTCAGAGAGGTACGTGAGGCATAATGGACTGGCCCGCACCACCTATTTATCGATGCAGGGGACAACATAGAAACGTACACACACACGATTCAGGATGGCTGTCTGGCACCGGAGCCCAATCCCCCTCTCTTTACCACAATTTGTTCATTTTATATTAATTTTATGTAGGCGAGACCTTACAGAATATTAGCGAGTTATACCTGTTTAATTCAATAGATATTATTATTATAATACTTCTCTATGGTTATATTTGAATCTAGTAATGATTACTTCCCAGGAGAAAGAATTAAAAATGTTACAAACTGCATAGTTTACTATTTTTATTGGCTCACAAACCGATAATCTTAAGATATTTGAGACCTACCTGTGAGCTTTTCTCTTTCATCTTGAGTTTCGTAGTTTTATTTTCTCTGTTTATTATTGTTATGTCAAAGAATGTTTAGGATTGAAGGTGAATCCCTTTTGTTGTTTGGTGATGTTTATGAAGCCCTTTTAACCACTTATTCACTTGTAATCTAGAGGTTTATATAGTAGCGTCGTTCCTCTGTCCAAAGGAATAGACATACACATCAAAGCTATCTACTCACCATGTTCACCCTATTTGACCAGCTACGCAACACGCCCAACACACCGGTCCCACACATCCATACGTCAACACTCTGAGCTGCAAACTAAGCTTCACGACTGCGTTCCCAAGGCTCGCCACCAGAAAGCGCTAGCATCGGCGGAACCAGGGAAAAAGGTTACAGAGAGATGGAGGTCGATGGAGATGTTTCAAGAATCATCTATGTTGCTTCTCCAATGTTCTCCATCCATCCAGTGCGTGTGTTTATTGTTGTTTATTTTTAGGTTTTATTTGGTTGTAACACTGTTTACAGATGTTTGCAAGCCGCCGGGGTCGGTCAGGGTGTAACTAGTGCGCTACCAGGGCTACAGTAGCAATTCCGTACGTAGCTTTGGCACGGAAATAAAATAATTTTCCACCAGAGGGCGATTTCTGCCCATCTGGTGTGGGGAAGCTGATCCTGAGTGTATTGAAAATTACTTGTGCTATTGAAATTGATAGCTCTTCGCGAGCAGCCTTGAAATATGATTCCGTAGTTCGGGGTAGCAGTATAATTACAACTAACATAAACGGGATAAAGGAGACATCAGAAGGAAACATATATGCAAGAATAAACGACCGACATGGAGCCACGTGTGTTTACCCTCACGTGATTCCTAAACTCCTGCCCTTGAGGATCGCATATAAAGTGTCGTTCGGCAAGTGAAGACTTGGAATTGTTCTGTTTGAGCTAGGTGGGTAGCGTCGAGAGAATGTAAGCAAAATTCCGTTTCGGCTTGAAAGTAATTATTAAACTTATCTTCATATTTTTCAAAATTATTTTTATACATATTATTCAGATTTTAAATAACACCTTTTGTTAAGATGCCTCGTTGGAATACTTGATAGGATATGATATTAGTTTTTCAAAGAATTTAATATGGAAATAGACTACTAAACTTTAATTTATTTGTTTGATTATATTTGATGATAATATTTTTTCCAAATTCTTTACTATGAAAATATACTCTTAAACTTTCATTTTCTTGTTTGATTATATTTTAGTTAGATTATTTCGCCAATACTTGATGTGAAAATATAGTATTGTAACGTGGGGCGCACGTGACCTGGGAGGGTCACAGGCCGTTCACACATGAACGTGTGAACCTTGAGTTCTTTTAGAGATATTGGGGTATGCTACTGACCAAACACGAATGAAAATTCCTACGGAATATTCAAGTTTTTAATTATTAAAATTACCACATACATACACAACACTGATTAACTAGATATATAAATTAATTATAACTAAACAAGTAAAAAATAAAATAAAAAAGAGCCTTAATCAAGTCTGTAACTTAATTAAACTAATAGAGCACACAGAGATGTAAGTAAATTGAATAAACAAAATTAACAATTATAAGACACCTAATAACTACTCAAATATTTAAAAACAGTCCCAAAAATGTTCATTAACACAGAAGTTCACAAAAACCAACAAAATGCCCTTTTGTCTCACATACGATACACGGGGGTGCCCCGCTAAACAAATGCAGGACTCGCTGGTTGACACAGGGGACTCGCCCCCCACCCCCCTTAACCCAATGTACACCCCCGGCCACACACTCGCATGGGGACCCCCGACCCCTCTTTTGCCCGAAAAACCCAAAAAACTGACTCCCCACGGCAATCGTTTGAGCGTGTTTTATATAGGGGTGGGTGACAGCTAAGGGTCTGGAAAAACCCTTTTTCTAGAATTAAAAGTCCATAATAAAAAGGATCCAGACCCCTCCAGAGGGTTTTCTTTCCCCCCCCCGCCCCCTTTTTTGCCCATTTTTAATCCCCCAGTAAGTGAGAAGGCGTTTGCTTAAAAGTATTTTCCTTACAAAAAATTTCGCCCCCAGCAAAAAAAACTGTTGAGTTTAAAGATTAGTAAAAAATTTTATCTCGCCACAAGGATGTTGTTTTTCCCCAAACCCCCCCGAAATTTTTGTCAAAATAATACCCTAGGGGAAAACCCGGCTAAAATTTCTCTTTCTCTTTTTTCCGTCGTTCTACAAGAGATTTTAAAAGGGGAGGGACAGCCGGGCATCCTTTCCTCCCTCCATTATAATAATAAAAAAACGACCTTGAAGTAAAAACAAAGCAAAACTTCATTTTTCCCCTGGCAATTTCCCTTTGGTTTTCTTTTTAAACCCCCAAAACATAATTTGTTTTGAGATTCATGAGTTGTGGGCGGGCAATTCTGTTAGTTTCCTTTCCCTTTTTGCTTTATAAAAGATTAAAAAATGTATTAAATTTGTATAATTTTATTAAAAAACCCATAGTATTAGCTATTCCCTTTATATTTTAAAAAGTCTGATGCAGTTTCTCGCCTACCGATGGGGCCCTTTTTTTGAAATTTTAAATCAAATTTTTAGGGCAAAAAAACCTTTTTGATTTTCCCGGTTTTTAAATATTTAAAATTTTTTTAATTTTTTAAAAAATTTAATGCCCAAATTTGGGTTTTTTTTGGGAAACAATAAACAAGATCAATTTTGGGGTTTTACAGGGCTAAACATTCATTTTAAAAATTCCCCAACCCTTAGGGTTTTAAAATTTTCGGTATTTACTAGGTGCTGTACATCTTCATGACATCACAATGCAAAAAAAATTCCCAATAAAACCCTTGACCAATAAAAAATGTAAATATTGACTTTTTGGTCGAAAAGGAGGGTATTTCTTGTTGTCAAACATTTCCCCTTTTTGGGGTTTTAAAGGAAAAAAAAACATTAAAAATTTTTGAGATTTAGGCCAAATTTAATTACTCTTTTGGGAAATTTGGGAATAGTTTTTCGTTTTTTAAAATTTTTTGTAGTGTTTTTTTTACATTTAAGCTCACAAAAATTTTTTTAAAAATTTTGAAAATTATCTCAGAAATGTTTTGGGTTTTTTCAAAAAAAAATTTATATAGAGGGTTTTTTAAATTTTTTTTTTACTACAATTTTGGGAATGATAAGTTTTTCAGTTTTTCAAACAGTTGCGGGATACGGAAATTTCAGCTTCTGTAAAGTACCCTTTAAAATTTTAAAAATTTAAAGGGAAAAAAGAAAAAAGATAACATAAAAAGCCCATGGGTTAATTAAAATTATTTCAAACAATAATAAATTTTAAAAACCCAATAATTAAAAAAAACAAAATTTTTCCCCACATACTTTAAAACTCGGAAAAATTTTTAAAAAACCCTTAAAAAATCGAAAACTAAAAATTAGTTATTTTTATAAAGACAGATTTATTAAGTGGTTTTTGGAAATTTTTAAATAACACCATCTTTTTTAAAACTTTTACATTTTCCCCCCTTTTTTCATAAAACCCAAAAAGGGATTTTTACACATTTAACAGACTTTAGTGCTTTTTATCATAACTACCCCTATAAAAATAAGAATAGTCATTTACTGAAACTACGTTAATTTTAAAAGTTGCCTTTAGTTTTCATGAAAAGAAAATATAAAGGTGAAAGGGCCCAAAAACCCCAAATTTTTTCCCTAAATTTTATTTGGTAGGCCTTGGGTTGTATGCCCAAAGTAAATCCTGAGATTGTCACTGGGTGGAATACAAATACGCACCCACATACACCCCAAAAAAAACACATAAAAAATTTTAATATTAATTTTTTAAATAATATAAAAACATCATTGGAAATTAAAAAAAAACTCAAAAAGTAAATAAAAAATTTCTTTGCGCGTTAAGTTTAAAATTTTAAAAAGAAAAAATTTAAAATTTTTATTTTTTTTATTTAGTGAGCATTTTTCAGAAGCGGGGCAGGTTTATATAACGTGAATTTTAAGTAAAATTAATAATTAAAAACAGACACAATTTCGCATTCCCCCAAATTAAATTTCACCCTTGGGAAATATTTAGTCAGCCGGGATTCGATTCTGGGAAATTCATTTCTGTGGGAAGTAGTGCTTATAAAATTTAGGGGAAGGTGTCCCAAAATTGGATTAAATTTTTTCAAAATATAGTAGCTAGGTAAATTTTTAAAATTTTCTAGGAGGGAGTTGAATAGGTTTTTAAAATTTAATTAAGACTCCCTTAACATAATGGGAATACACAATGGGATAGTGTTTTAATTTTTTTGTTAAAACCGCATCTTACTGAAGGTTCCCCAGCTATTTTGGAAATCTTTTTCAATAAAAAGAAATAAAATTTTAAAAAAGTATTTAAAAGGAAAAGTACACGAATTTTAATGGAGAAAAGAGAGGGAAATCCCTTTTTAAAATCGTCCCTAAAAGGGACAAAACAAAAAGGAATTCAAAACCCCCACCTCCGCGTCAAACCCCAAAAAAAAAATTTTAAAATTTTTAGGGTGATGACTTAGAGGGCCAGGTGCTTTACAGCGTTAAACCAAAGGATCTGTAGAAAATTTTTGCTAAAAAGGGTCTAAAAAAGGGAGAGTCCCCCAAGAACCCGCGCTTACCCAATTTCACCGAGGGGCGAGCGGAAACGGAAAAACCCACAAAAACGATAAAACAGTGCAACTTAAAAAGGTGAACCTAGTCTGCATTTTTCCCCTACGGGACCAAACCCCTTGTCCCCCAAAAACAGGACGCCCAAACGCGGGAAGAGCCCAGGCCCTTTATAGAATTTCTCAAACGCACCTAGTACCCCCGCATCTCCCCCCTTTTCCCTTGTTTATAATTGTGTCCCCTCCTTGGTGTAATTCCGTCTCGAGTGTTCGATAGTTGCGCCATATAATGAGACTGTTCACCAAGATAGCAGCCACTCTTGGATTAGGCTCGGACATGACGAAACTTAGGCTTCAAAGGCAGACTCATATAATGTAAGGAGAAATTCCTTTTTCGGCTTAAAAATAAAATATTATGTAATTTTCTAAAATTCCTTTTGGCTTTACGTATATTTATTGTTATTTACCGTCATAGATGAATATTCATTATTTTACTAAATATTAAAATAACTTCACTTAATGTTACGCATGATAAATAAGGACTTTACTTATAATACAAATAATGTGGGAAGTTTTTAAGGCGAGTTTTGAATTTTTTTCTAAGGTTAGCCAAATCTTGTTTATCAACTTGGATTCAGTTATTTAACTTTAAAATTATGTTTTCAAAGCGTGTTGTCCTTAATATCCATATTAAGAAGTTTTATAATATTAGGCTTAATGATTAGTTGTTGTGAATGCGGGATGTTAATAATTATTCTTGTATAGTTTTACGTTATGTATCTAACTTAGGAATTATTTTGCATAGTTCGTGAACGTGGCAGAATGGTAATAATAATTTTTTCTTATGATAAAGTTAGGAATTATCCTTAACGTTTAATGTGAGAATTTCTTAAGTTTATTCTGTAATACTTCTCATTTTGGAGGATTCCGGAATTTGTGGGAGACGTCATGCGTAGGCTGATCTTTAATGGGGCAATCACGGAACTATAATACTGTTTAGTTACAATTTTGACTTGCACTAAAATAAGTCATTGCTAAAATTCTCATTTAAGTTTTTTATATTGTTATACGCCATGTTTATAATGCTAGACATTAAAATTTAATACACGTACTATAATAGAAAGTCTTGTAAAAAACAATAATAATAAGTTGTTATTATTCACTTTTACAGATATATGTATAAAAAAAAAAAAAAAAGAATATGCTTAGATTCTTTGAAGAAGTGATATTTTCTTGAATATGAGGCTACATGAAATAAAAGTAAAGTTTCATTAAGACATGAATTTTTTTACTATTATAATTATGCCATTTATCCTTAGGTTTAGATACATATAATTTTGTTGTCCTTTTTAACTTAGCCTTCGTCCTCGTCGTTTTAACACTAAAATTGGTCACTGAAGGAGAACAGTGAGATTACCCTCCTTCTAGAGATGGGTTTGTGTACCCTAATATATTTCACAACAAAAAAAAACATAATATTGTTTACACTTCGCACTCCTATTTTTCTAAATTATATTTAATAAAATTAAAATTTTTTTTGTATTGAATCCCTCTAATATCTAGAGCTTGGATTACAAGCTGCGCCACTCTGCTCATAGAGTGCGCGTAAGTGTAACTTCACTATAATAATTGTGTTTTTTGAACTGTTCATGAACTCATCCTCCGACATGGCCACCCCACCGGGAAGCATGATCAGCACAGATCCGAGATCTATGGACTTAAACTTGGAGATCTTCACCGGAGCTCAAGGCAGAAACATATCATTCCACCCGAAGCTACTGTGGGGGCGTTGCGATCCATGCTGTCTGAGGCTTTCAGTAAGTCAGACAAAAAAGATAATGATAATAATTAGTTATGACATAGCCATCCCTCTCTGAACAAGTCGAGTCGGCAGTCAGATCACTTAGGTTTAAATGGGGCTCTGTGAGCAAGCTATCCCCCCCCCGGTAACTCAAGTTAGTCACAGCCGGTGACAGTCTCCTCTAAAACTCAGAGTAAAGTAGTAAGTGAACGTTTGAAACAACTTCCTGTTGTGATGGTCAGTCCTGTGCCAATCTATTTAATTTTCTGTTAGAGGCTAATAGAATTGCTAAAACTTCGGCTGGTAGACGATATTGAATTCCTTACATTATGTTTAGGGAGAACGTCAGGTTTTTTAGCGCACCTAGTTTTCCGAATGTTTACAATTAGGCATTTCATGGAATGGGGTAAAAGGTCGTATCCTTGAGTCGTTGTTTTCTAGAGAGAGAAAGAGAAACTTTATAATGAGAAATTGAGGCGTTTTCAAGGGCCCCAGGAACCATTTCGGTTATTTATCCTGGCTATCTCTGAAACCCCGGTGTCGCTGTTGGAGATATGGATATATTCCCTTGACCATCTTTGCCAAAAGTGCTGAAAGGCTTGTTGTATCAACTGCCAGCGTTTTTCAACCTGTTGGTAGGTAGCTCAGTTACGATCTCCTCAGGTGGTCTGGTGAGAGAATGACCCACTATGAAATGTCCTGGTGTCAATGGATCAAGTCATTCGGATCCGCAGAGAGAGCACAAAGAGGCCTTGAATTTAGCACGGCTTCTTTTTGAATAAAGAGCGGGGAGGGGCTTTCAAAGGAAAATGCTGACCCACCCCCCAAATCCTTTGGGTGAGTTTTTTTCCGACTAAACCCACCCCCATAGTCCACCAAAATGTGGACCAAAGGGTTTGGTTGAAATGCCAATTTATCCCTTTGGGAAACCGAAATTTTATCTGTTACCACTTTTTTTCGGTAGGGGTTTCTAATGCCTTTGTATTTCTGTAAAAGGGCCTTGGAAACCTACAAAAAGGGGCCACATTCGCTATAAAATGTCCTAGCACTACCCAAGGGAAAAAAAACCGGGAAAAGGGCATCAAAAAGGCCCTTTGCTTAATCTGTACCACCTCAATGAAACTGCCTTATTGCCAAGCACACAAACAAACATAAATAAGCCTTGAGCCCCTTTAAATTTTTTAATTCCCAGATGATTTTATCGGGAAGGGTCCCCCAAATAACCCAAATCCAACTCGCACAAATGGTCTTGATTGCTGCACCGCATTTTTGGGGGGCCCCCCATGAAGGGTTTGGAGGCAGTGTGCCTTAAATCGAAAACACCCAAAATCCACTTAAAGACCCGGGGTTTTTATAACATTCCGTGCTGAAGAATCCAGTACGGTTTCTTAAATTGTGAGGGGGTTGTTCGAAGTCCACATGAAAATGTATACATGTATTGATCAACAATGATATCGTGATATGACTATTTTTTGGGAAAAACAAAAGGGGATGTTTTGTGCCCTACCGCAGAAGAGTGCTCAAGCGACCCCAACCCTCAAAAAGGCCCCCCTGGCAGAAAGGGGTTTAAAGGCCCCTCACGCGGGGGTGAACATTCCCGGCCCTTTTTTATTTTTTCAAGTTCGACTCAAACGACTGTTTTTGAACTTTTTTTGTACATAAAAATGGGGGCCGTCTTGAGCCCCTTTGGACAACAAGGGGCCTTTAAAACGATTTTTGATTCTTTTTTTTTTTTTTTTTTTTTTTTTTTTGGAGTTCTGAAAAAAACCTTTTCAAAAAATTCGATACCCTTTTCAGCTTTACCCTTTGGATAGAAACTTTAAAAGGTCGCCCCCAAGTTTCACTTCTGCTACTAAAACTGGAAACCCCTTACAACCCTTTAATTCAGGTAACACAAACCGGGCAAGTCACCTTCACAGCTTGGCCAATTTCCCTAATGGGGTTTCACCCCACTCTGGCCCGTCCACCAAATTGGGGGAAAATTTGTAAACTCTTCAGGTTGTAAGCCCTAGATGCACAATCAGCCGTTTTAAATTTTGAGGGGACAGGTCCCCAAATTTTGGGGTGCGGTTTTGGCTGCTTAAAATTTTGGGCAAATTTTCGTTGGCAACGAATGTTTTCAAAAGATTGGTGACGTTTGAACCATGAAAAAAACAAAGGAGAAATCGAAAAAAATTACACAGTTGACACCTTTAATCGTTTTTTAAAAGTTCTGCTCCCCCATTTTCCAAAAAGTTGGCTAGGAGCTGAGCCCCACAAAGCCAACCCCTAGGAAAAAAGAATAAACTTTTTAACCAAAGCAAACCCCTTGACTTCAAAAAGGGGTTTTGCCTTAATTTCCCCATTGCCCGTGGTGGGTTCGAAAAAAGAACGACTGCGCATTCCTTTGATAAGGGCTTTCCAAAATCCATGAAGCGGGAAATTTTAATACATCACGGGGTTTGGTAGAAATCGTTGATTTTGGACATTTGTAAGAACATGAAATTTGAAAAAAACCCTTTTTGCCACCCTTTCCGAGCTCTGGGGGGAAAGGGTTCACCCCAAAAATAAGCCCTTATGGTCCCAAAACCCCTGAAGGGCCTTACCCCAAACACCACGGGAAAATACCACCCCCCAGAATCAAAAATCCAAGCAATATTTGAAAACGCCCTCTTCGTTACGTTTCTCAAGGGATGTACATGAAAAAAGAAATAATCTGATGTGGGGTCCCATTCCATCCTAATTCTTAATTTTTAAATTTCTCCATCTTTTTTTAAAAAATTGGGGGAACTTAAACGGGTTCTTTTTGGTACCCTTTTTTTTAAATACTTCGGGGTGGTTGCTAAAACCATTTTCTAATTTGGGAAGCCTCCTAACTTAGCAATTCAATCACTCGTTTGTAAACTGAAGCAAATTTCCAAACTGAATCAGCCCCAGTACTATGTCATCAAAAAAAATTGCCTTACATAGGACCTGGGCACCCACGAGGTAACGAATTTTTTTCATCAAAAAGCGAGTTGACGCGGGTTTCGCATCGCAATACGGAGAGAGATACACCAAAAAATTCACATTATTAAAATTGAAATTTTTTGAATCTGTTGATCAGGGTTTCCCCGCCACATATTCCCCTTAATGCCCGGGCTTTCCGGAGTGACAAAATTTGTCGATACATCTTGCATAAAATTAAAGTGGTGGGGCAAAAGGGGATGAAATCAAAAAAATTCATAAAAATTTCCACTTTTTCCCCCTTTGCATTTTGGGGGCCCCCTTCAATAATGAAAACATTCATGATTTCCCGAGATTTTTCTCCAGAGCGTCAAATCCCAACTCTCATTGGGGGTTAAACTAGATTTTTTGGTTTTCCAATGATTGGAATATTTTTTTTAAATGCCCCTTGGGATCTTTGAGGGGCAATGCCTGCATGTACCGATTTTTTCATTTTCCCTTTAAAAAGGGTCACATACTTTTCCCTTTATTTTGGGGGTAACGAGCTATGCGACGTTCCAGCAGAATAAACCTTGACTGCTTGTTGTTTGTTTTCCCTCCCAGCTCCGGGTTTGTGCACCCTTAAAAGGAGCCGAAAAAAGTTTCTACCCTCATTGTCCCCCGGGGTGTGGGGTTGTCCCCAAGGTGTCCCTCACACATAGTTTCTTTAAAGGGTCAATGTGTTTAGTAGGGGTAATTCTTCCACCTCCCAGAAGCGTCGAAAAACATTGTCAGTGATGGTTCATAGCAACAAAAAAAGATGAGACACTAAATTTAAATAAGTGGTTGGGGTTTTCCTTTTACCAATTTTTGACCAACCAAAAATGCTATGAAAATCCTGAGGGACAATTAAAATGAATTGGAATACCGCCCACCATCAAAGTCTCGGGGTATACATCTGCACCAAAGAAAAAGTCAATCGCCCTGGTACATGAAAATGAGGGGTCAGCCAGCGGGGATGAGAAACTCCTAAACCCAAATATCTTTAAAAAGGGCATGGTTGATGGCAGTCCCGATGTGTTTTTAATTTAGAAGATAGTTTGGGTAAATCAACTGGGGAACCAAAACCCCACAGGGTTTAAACCCTCACATATCACAACCCCCTTTTTGTTTGCACTTTTTGACCTGAGAGATCTTTTTAAATTTGGGAATTTTAAATTTGCGACTGGCGGCACAGCCGGTGACACAGTCTTCAGTAAAAAAAATATTGTGACCCCACAATCAATCAACACTCAACCTTCTGATAACACCTGCCCACCCTTAACCTGTACTACAGGGGTTCCCAACAAACGTATAAGGCTCACAAATTTTGGGGAAATGATTTGGGATGGGTTCCACCCTTTTAACAAAACCTTCAGGCCCTTTGGTGAATGAGCCTAAAGGGTAGCATAAACCCTTGCATATATCTACTGTCCTAGGGGTGGGATCAGTGTGAGAGCGGGTAAAACGGGTTTAGCTAAAACGACCCTTTTCCCCAAATTTGCCCCAGTGCCTTGTTTAATTGCCCTATGTGCAACAATGTGTGATGATTTGATTCCCTTTGTGGAAAATTAAAATTTTTGAGGAACACTCCTTTACTTGTCATCCCTTTAAACAATTAAAACAAAAAATTATTTTAAATTTACCCAACCCCGCGTTTGTCGGTGTCTTGCTCGTAACACGGGACACTTAAGATCCCTTTTTTTTTAACTTGACACACAGAGCATGACCTTGTTTTGAGTCAACATAAATATCTTCTCACTCCAACAGGGGGAATTTTATTTTCCCCTTCCATCCTCCGTTGGTTGCTATATGTCTAAAAACTCGCCAATTTGCAGTAAATAAACCTTGATTTGCGATGACAGTGCTTTGAAATTGATTTTCAAAAAAACCCAAAAATTTTAACAAAGTTTGGGGAGTTTGGTACCCGGGTTGCCAATTTTCAAAAAACAGCCGGCTCTCTATCAAATTTTTCCCGTGCAATTAGTAAGAAAAAACTCCACTCACAAACTGGAAATTTTTAAAAACACATTAAGTGCCCCCAAAAGTTCTCCTTAAATGTTTCCACTACCCCCCTTAAGTTCTGGGGCGACTTGGGGTTAAGCCCCGGGAATTGCTTTAATCTTCTCTAAATTGTATAGCTATTGACCTCAAAAAATTTTGGGTAACTTCTAAAAAAAGGGGCCCCAGGTAACGGGAAATTCTCATCTGACCCCGGGTATGATTTTTAAAAAAAGTCGGCTCACCAAAAAATGCGTCAAAAATTTTTAAACCCTTTTCCACTGGTTTTAAAAAGGTTTTTGTTTGTATAAAAATTAGAGAGCCCACAAGTCTTTAAATGTTGTCCAGACCAGTGTTTATACCACAAAAATTGGGGCAGTTAAAAATTTAGGAAATTTTTGCTGACAAGGGCCTTTACCACCCCATTATAAATTTCCCCCCAAGGGATAAAGGGCTTAGAATCCGTGCAAAAAATCCCTTTAAACCCCTGGAGAAGGTCATGTCAAAGTCCTCTTTCCCAACTTGTCATTGCTTAAACATAAAAACCCCTAGATTTTCTTGCCGCGACTCCTAACTCAACGTGAGTTTTTTCCCAAAATCCCCCCTTTTAAATTTCTAAGTCTGAACAAGGGCCTTAAATAGTTTCTATTTTGGTAATGTCACCTTGAACCCTTTTCCGACAGCTTTTTAAAGCAATTAACCCGGCCATTATAAACCTTAAACCTAGTTTTAAAAGGTTCATAAGACAGATGATAGAAATTTTTAACACAAATTAATGTAACAAAGGGTTTAACTAAATACAAAGGGAAACCAAAAAAGAAACTAACTAAAAAACATAAACAAAACACCCAAAACAAAAGCCATCGTTTACATCCCACTCTCGACCAATAACCAGGGTCGACATCAATCTATCACTTTTCCCTACGATGCCCCAATAGAAGGGCCCTGCGTTTAAACCCCGCAAAACTCTCAAAACGATAAAATCGAACTGTGACGCCACTAACCCAACTGACCCAGAAAGGCCAAATAGACTTTAACAAATGATAAAAGAAAAAAACCCAAAATTTAAACAAATAAGTTGCTCTTTTCATACCCCCAAAACAAAAAAACCCCAAAGGAACACTGAAACACTACCGGCCCGGAGGCCCCAAAAAAGAATAGTAAAATTTTTTAACAATTGAATGAAAATTTAAAAAAAGCCTCTGGAGGCCCAGTGTTACAAACCCGGATAAATGAACTGTAGGGTGGAAAGGAAATTGAAAAGGGGCAACTCCCCTTCACTTTATGTGGAATAACTGGCAGTTTTCCTGGCGCATTTCTTCTTCAACAACACACACGAATAAAAATCTAAAACCATTTCCCGGGGTGAAGGTTTAGGGAAACCCTTTATAAATTTTTGGTTTTGTTCGAGTCCCCGTGAAAGGGCACAAATTAATAAAACCCCAAACAAAAAAAACCCCACCCAAAGCGCCCATTTGGGCCCGGGAAAAAAAATTTAAAAAATATAGTGGTCCAGGTAGGTCAGTTGCCCCCAAAAGTTTGGGGGAAGGTTTTAAAATGTAAGATTTTAAAAAACCAAAAAAACAAACAAAAACCTAAACAATAAACAATAAAAAAACCTAAAAAAACCAAAACAAAACAAAAAATTTTCAATTCGGGGCAAAAAAAAGAATCTAAAAAAGGGGAGCACTTTTAAAAGATAAACAAAAGGAATAAAAAATGAAGAAATAGGGATTAGTAAAAATTCTCAAACAATAGAAAACTATCCCAAACACCCAGATTTTAAATCTCAACCTGCGGGGGAGGAGGTAGGGAGATTTTTTTAAAAAAATTTTTTCCCCTTTTGGACGCGGAGACTTTTTATATTTTCATACAAACCCCCACCCGGCAGAATTAATTCTTTCCCAAAAATTTTGGGGGTTCATTACTAGCAAAAAAGATACCTTGAAAAATTTCCTGCGCGATTCAAAATACCCTTCACTCAGAAAAGGCATTTTCCAGCCGCAGCGACTGCTCCATTTGGGCCCCAAATTATTTCGGGCCGGGACCGGGAGAAAGGGCCCCTTGGAGTTATAAGGTCGGTAAAAACCGTTAACAAATCTCGGGTTAAGTGTTTTCTTTGGGTCTTTTTGGGGCATTATCACGCGACTGTACGGGGGAAAAACCTTAACGTGGGGGGTAAAAAAGGGGGGGGGCCGCTTCACAAAAAAAGTATTTTCCCCCTTGTTCCCTTTGTTAGATTTTACGGCTTGGAAAAAAGGGAAGGTTTTTGCTTTGCTAAATACGGGCTCTAGGGGGATCCTTTATTAACTCAAAACATTTTTGGATGGCATTTTTTATTCCCCAAAAAAAGTTCAAAAAAAAATAGGGGTTACTAACCCTTTTTTATAGTAAAAAGGGGGAATTTAAATTGTTTTGAAAAGTAAGGGGGTAAAAGAACCCTAAAAATACTGGTTTTTTCTTGGAAAAGAATTTGGGTTTTTTTTCCTGCCCTCCCCTAGGTTTATCTTTTTTGGGTAACGTTTTTTGGTAAAAAAACCCCTGCATAAATTAAATTTCCCAAAGTCGCGGAAAATTGTCTTTCAAATTTTCCCCAAAAAAAAAATTGGTTTTTAATTCCTTTCTTCAATTTGTTTTCTATTGCCCCACAAAAAAGGGAGAAAAAAAAAATTTTAAAAAAGGGGGGTTTTTAAGAAAATTTTCCTGATGTTATTACGATAGACGGGGAAAATGTGAGAAAATTAACCGAAATAAAGATTGTGGGGAGGACAATTTTCCCCTGAAAGGTCAGGCCCATACTCAGTTCCCCCCCAAGATAAAGTTTTTCAAGAGCGGGATTGATGTTTTAAAGCCCCAAAGGTGTCAAACCCCTTTTCTTTTTCCTCCCTATCCCCAGTCCCCTTCATTATACCTAAGAAGGGGAAAGGGTTTAAATTTTGGGTTTTGGGGTTTTTATAGAAAAATCAAAAAAAAAAAAATTCCAGTTTCAAACCCTTTAAACCGATGCCAGAATCGATCAGCCTTTCAGCACCAGGTAGAGCAAAAGTATTTTTTTTAAATTTTGCCCTTTAATCCCGATTTTTTCACAATGTCCCTATTTTGGGGGCCCCTTCAAAAAAAATACAGCCTTTTGTCACCCCATGGGACAAAAAGGTTTTAAATCGGCCCCCCTTTGGGGTGTAGTATTGGGGGCCCGGGCCATTAAATTTCGCGTTCTAGATCAGGGCCCTTTGGCTGAAAATTAAATTAATTATGTTTTCAACAAACTTACGAATATGTGTGTAAAAAGAAAACCCCGTTTAATTGACCCATGTAAAAGCATTTGGGAGGAAGTTTTAATTCGCTTGCGTAGATAGGCTTAACATTAATCCGGATAAGGTAACTTTGGGGCAAAACCGTCTTTTAAAATACCCGGGTTTTTTTTTTATCTGTTCTGGAAAACCCTTTCTCTTTGACCCTAGCGCAATCCGCCCCATTGTTGAAAAACCCCCCGCCCAAAAATTTTAAGGGGTGTAAAGGGCTTTTTCTTTGGGGAATGGGGCGCAAAATTATGCTAGGTTAAATTCCATTTTTTCTCTGAAATAGCCCGCCTCTAACTTTTTTAAAAAAGAAGGGTTTTGTCTTTCTTTGGGATGGGGAGCAGGTTTCTCCTTCGATCTTCTAAAAAGTAAACTTATCTCCCCGGGGTATTGCGGATCCCCCAATTTTCTACCTTTTTCTTCTTCACGTGGATGTTTCCCGGGCGTTGCCCCTAGTTTGCTTTCTAAAAGGGGCCCCTTTGGGGGTGTTAGGGGGAAAGCGTTCCTAGCCGACACTCACCGAGGGGAAAGAAAAAGGGTACAGTGCCTATAAAAGGGAAAATGCCTGGCAATGTGTCAATGGGTAAAAGGGTTTGCGATTTTTTTGGGAAGCAGAAAAAAATTTGAATTGAAACCCGACAACATGGCGTTTGGCATGGATGGGGAATCATCCAAAACAACTAGGCAAGGTAGGAAAAGGGGTTTGGAGCAAAACCCTCGATTCAAATTTTTTACCCCCCAAATTCTGGGGAAACTCAATTTTTTTTCCCGGACGCTCTATCAGGGCATGGCAGAAACTGACCCCCATTGGGGCAGAGGAAATCAACCCCCGCGTTTTTGGGGTCATTAAATCGTTACCAGAGCCTTTTTTTTCTATCGGGGATCACAGGGCAGTGACCCAGGGTCCCCAGAAATTTTTGGAAAGGATCGGGAAAGGGAACAAGGGGAAATATTTTATTTTGAGATTTTTTCTTTTAATTTACCCTTGCTAAGGGAAAAAGGTAAAAAGGGGTTGTTCCATGTTGTACCCCCTTTTAATGAAATTTTTTTCATGTTTCCCGGTATTTGGGGGTCCCCCTTGGTGAAATTAAAGACTGTCAAGAAAATCCCAAGAAAAATTCTTTTGGCCTGGGCAATTCGGGCCCTTTTAAGAAAGGGGTTAGTAAAGTGTGATAAATTTGTCTGGGGCCCAAAACCCGGGCCCAAATTTCCCAAGGTTGGGTTACATTGGGCCCGATGAGCCCAACCCCCTTTGGGGAAAAGGGTTGTTCGTTAAATTATGGGGGGCCCCTATCACCCGAAAACCCCTGGGTTAACTCTTGTTTTCCCCATTTTTTGGTCGAGGGCTTTTTCCCCCAAATTTCCCGTTAAAATTGATTCCTTTAAGGAACATGAAAGCTACAACTATGTAAACGCCCTGTGTAAAACAGTTGGGCATGCTTTGGGGCCCCCCCAAGGCTTAGTGAGTGATAACGGACCTTGTTTCCGATAAACTATTTTCCATGAAATTGCTTTTGGGGGGGCATTACATTTTAACCACCAGCCCCCTACCACCCCGGGACCCAACCTGTAGAAATTTTTAACGGGAACCGGGCATAGCCCTGACCTTTTTTTCAAAATCGGGTACAACAAAGGGATAGAGATTTTAATTTCTTGAATATGGTTTTTAACTCCGCCTATCACGAATCAACGGGATGCCCCCTGCGCCCGTTTTTCCTCGGGGGGGAAACAACCCCACCCTTTTTTTTAATTTTTGGGACATTCATCCCCTGTTAGGGGATAGGGGACGAGGTATCCGGGAGGAAAGATGTAGGGGTGCCCTTGGACCATCTTGGGAGGCACAAAAAAGGGTGGCAATCATAAAAAAAAGGGAGGTTTCCCGTTTCGTTTAAATTTGGAAAACTTTTTTTTATGCAAAGGTTCCCCTTGAGCTCCGCGGCGACAAAAAAACGAAAAAAGCTGTGCCCCAATGGTGGGCCAGGGGGAGGTAAACTAAGTTTCTCACCCCGTAAACAGTGCTCCTTCAAAAGTTTGTCCCGGGGCTGAGCCCGAAAAACCCCTAAACCTCAGAAAAATAAAAACCCAATCCAAGAGCCCCCTAAGGAAAAGGGAAGGCATATAGTTAATGTGGGTTAATTTATTTCGCATATTTTGGGGTTTTAGTGATAATTAGTTGAAAATATGAGTATCTCCATATATATAAAATAAGCCCGGCCGGGCAAAATAAAAAATTTAAATTAGCTTTTGGGGGACTCCATCAAAAAATGGTTTAATTTAAAGGGGACCCTTAATTTTTAGGACTATGACCGTAGCCAAATTAAAATTATCGAATTGGGGGACCTGGTGAAGGAACAGAAACCCAAAAAAAAGTGAAAAAGTGTATTTTAAGGTCATATCCCTTTTGGGGCCCTCGCCCTGATATTTATCCCAAATTACGTCCTGGGAATAAGGGGAAATTAAAAAAATTGGGTTTATTGTACGTGTGTCTTTAAAAAGGAACAAATAAATTTAATGAATTGCGAACATTCATGGTATTAAAGGTACCGCCCGGGGAAAACACAAACCCTCTTTGCCCTCTATTTTTGCACCTCTAAAAACCCCCTTTAAACCTCACGTCCCCTTTCCCTTTTTTCCCCCCTTCCCTGGCTGATGGAATAAACGCTGTGGAGAAAAACCCAAAGCATGAAAGAAGGCGTTTACAACCTCCAGAGAAATTTTATCCGGGAGGGCTGAAATGAGCCCGAGCATTTTTTAAAAGGGCCCTGTCCGGGAAGGGACGGGCGAGCGGCTGGAGATGCGGTGCCTCAAACCTTTTGGGGTCCAGATATCCCCGGAAAAATTTCTGGACCGAATAAGGACAAAAAGGGGAGAAAACACCGAAATAAAACCCCCAAGTATCTTCAAACCCTTCCCCCAAAAGGGGCCAAGGGGGAGTTCCCCCAGGAACATCCCCCGATGGGTGACCCCAAAAAAACACCCCCCCCCCCCAACGCCAGATCAAGGGGGGGGAATTTTTACAAATTTTTGCTACAAGGCGTCTAAAAAAGGGAAGGTCAACAAGAAAAAGCGCTTAAACCCCAATTTTCCCCACCGGGCAGCAGCGGGAAAAAGGGCGGTTTCCCCACAAAGATAACAACAATGCAACATCAAAAGCGATGATCCTAGTGCGCTTTTCCGCTACGCACCCCAAATTTCCCCAAAAACATGGACGCCGAGAACACGGAAAAAAGCCAGGCCGTGATAGAATTTTCCAAAGCACCTATTACCAAAGCATCTCCCCCTTTCCTTTTGGGTTTTTAAAACTGTGATCCCCTCCTTGGTGTAATTTTTCTCGAGTGTTTTATAGTTTCGCCCCTAAAAGAGACTGTTCCCCAAGATAGCAGCCCACTCTTGGGTTTGGGTTTGGACTTTTAAAGAAAAATTAGGCTTCAAAGGAAAACCTCATAAATTTAAGGAGAAATTTCCTTTTTTTGGCTTAAAAAAAAATATTAAAGAAAATTTTTTAAAAAATTTTTTGGGTTTAACCCTAAATTTTTTGTTATTTTACCGTCATAAAAAGAATATTCAAATTTTTTTCCCAAATTTTTAAAAAAAACCCTTTACTTTTTTTACGGCCTTTAAAAAAAGGACTTTTCTTTTAATACAAAGTAATTTGGGGGAAATTTTTAAGGCGAGTTTTAATTTTTTTTAAGGTTACCAATCGTTTATCAAAATTGGGGTTCAGTTTTTTTAACTTTAAAAAAAAAAGTTTTAAAGCGGTTTTTTCTTTAAAAATCCATATTAAAAAAATTTTTTTAAAAATTTGGGCCTTTTAAAAAAATTTTTTGTTGGAATGCGGGGTGTTAAAAATTATTTTTGGGATAGTTTTTCGTTAGGGAAACTTTAAATTAAATTATTTTCATAAATTTGTGAACCCGGGGGCATAATGGTAATAAAAATTTTTTCTTATGATAAAGTTAGGGAATTTTCCTTAACGTTTTTAAAGTTGAGAATTTCTTTAAATTTAAATTTTGTATTACTTCAATTTGGAGGATCCCGGGAAAATTTTGGAGAAATCCCTGCTACTTATCTTTAATGGGGCCCAAACACGGAAATATAATACTGTTTTACAATTTTTTACTTGCACTAAAATAAGCATTGTAAAATTCTCATTTAAGTTTTTATATTTTTTTTACCCATGTTTATAATGCAACATTAAAATTTAATACACTACTATAATAAAAAAGCCTTTTAAAAAACAATAAAATAGATTTTTTTTATTATTCACTTTTTCAGATATTTTATAAAAAAAAAAAAAAAAGAATATCTTTAAATTTTTTTGAAAAGTGAATTTTGTTCTTGAATATAGGGTTCATGAAATAAAATAAAGGTTTCCCTTAAGAAAATGAATTTTTTTTTCTATAAAAAAATTTTGCCATTTTTTCCTTAGGGTTTTGATACTTTTAATTTTTTTTGTCCTTTTAACTTAGCCTTTCCCTCCCCGCGTTTTTAAACTTTAAAAAGGTTTACTGAAGGAGAACATAATTACCCTCCTTCAAAGGAAAGGGGTTTTTACCCTAATATTTTTCACAACAAAAAAACATAAAAATTTTTTACACTTCGCACTCCTATTTTTCTAAATTATTTTAAAAAAAATTTTAAAATTTTTTTTTTTATTAATCCCCTAATTTTTCTAACTTTTGGGTTAAAAGTACCCGGTTTTTTTTGTACAGAGGTGTAATTTTTTTTTTCACTAAATCTAGAAATGTTTTTGGTTAACAACCCAAAAAACCGACAAAAAGTTGATTTTTTCAATACCGTCTGACAATTTAGATCAGTCCCGGGAGCGTGTTTTCATACTTTTAAAAAAGGGCCCCTTTTTAACATTTTCTGGGATAATGTTACCACTGGACCCCCCCCCCCATACTGAGTAAATAATTTAAACGCAACAAATCTTACTACCCCTTAATAAATTCAACCCAATTAGGTTTCCCAAAAATATATTTTTCTCGAAAGAGTGGAGTAATAACCCTAACTTCTTTTTGGGCTCTAAACCTTGTATATAAAAATTTTTTAAAATTCATTTCAAAATTTTAACTTTTAATTTTTATGATCGCAATTTTTCTACAGAACCAACCCTTTTATAGGGGCACCGCCGGGGGCTTGAACTTTGGCTTTTATAAATTTTTTTTTCGTAAATATCCTCATTATTGTGTTTTTAAAATTTGACAAGTTTAAAATTAAAATTTTTTGGAATTGTTGATATTTTAAAAATCTTTTTCTATCACCGAAGTAACTTTTTTATTATCCCGTGGGAGTTTTTGGGGTTTTTTTCTGGGAGTCCCAACCCCCACGTTTTGTAAACTCTGTAGTGGGTCCGGGCAAATTTTAAAAAAACCCTTTTATTTTTGAGATCGTTTTCTGTAAATTTCGAAACCCCTTTTAACCATAAAAAGGTTCCCTTAGGCCCTTATAATTTTTTTATCACATTTAAATATTTACGCTATGGTATTTCTCTTATAGAGGACTATCAAATTTTGAAAGGTTTTTAAAGTTTTTCCTTTTTTTAAAACACCTTTTTTCCCCCCTTTTTAAAGATAAAATTTTTTGCTTCGAGCATAATTTTTCCCAAATGTACTCCCCTTTTTGATATAATAGACCTTTTTTTTCATCGCCTATTTTCATTTAATTTATTAAACTGCCAATTTTGAATCTATTTTTTATTTTTATAAATTTTCCCTTTACATGTATGTTGAGTTTTATCCTCCCCCCTTTTTTTACTTTTTTTGGGCCCGGGAGTATAAAGGAAATTAGAGGGGGGTGCAAAACCTGGGTTTTGTTTACGGGATGGGCCAAAAAAAATTTTCAAATTTGGGGAAATTGCGTTTTCCCCCCTTTACAAAAGGGTTTAATTTTAAATGTCGGGGGGGCTATATTGTTTTCGTTTTTATATTTTAACATTTTTTAATCGGGTTTTGAAAGTGCACGTTAAAACCTCAAATAATTAAAAAAAAATTTAAAAAATTTAATACATGATAACAAATTTAAAATAATGAGGGGGTTATAAAGGAAAATAAAATTTTTGTTGCACCAAAATATGATTTTAAAAAAAAAAAAATTATAATACTTTTAAAAAGGTTTTAAAAACCCCCCTTTAAAGGGTTTTAACTAAAAAGAATTAAGTTAAAACAAAATTTTTAAATTGTACAAATGTGTATTTTAGAATTATTCCATTCTTAAAATTTTAACTTATGTTTTTTAAAATGCACAAAACCTCTCATCTTGTCATTGTACAAAATTTAAGTAGGGGCCCTTTACTTAATGGAAGAAAGATCACAATATAAATGTTTTAACACTTTTTAAAAAAACTTTTACTGTTTTTCTTAAAGGGACAATATTTTTTAAAATCTCATGTAACCTTAAAAAACTTTTTTAATATATTTAAAAAAATATTATTCTTTAAAACAATTCTTGTAAATTGTACTATATCCCAAAGCTTTTTTTTTAAATATAAATTGTTTTTTTTTTTTTGCCATCAAACATGGGCCCAAAAAAATTTAAAAAAATTTTTTTTGTCTTAACTTATATTAATTTAAATTTTTTTTAAGTTGGATATTTAAATTTCCCCCAAATGGTGCTTCCCAAGTCCCCACAAACCACATAAAAAAACCCGAAAGGGGTTTAAATTTTGGGCCCCAAAGCAGATCACTCATGTTGCTTCCATCCCTTTCCCCCCAAATTAAATTTTGGGAAAAAAAACCCCCATTTGGCTCTTATTTTTTTTTTCTAGTCTCAGACCATTTGGGTTTTGGGAAGGGGGGGTGCGAAAACAGTTAAGTGTATTCCCCCCCTCTTTTTTTTTTTTGAAATGTAAATAATTTAAAAATTTTTTTTTGCAAACCCTTTTTTGGCCCCCCTAATATGTTTTTCAAAAGGGGAAAAAAAAACATAAAATGGGGGGGGTAGGGTTGAAAACGGGACCCCCCCAAAAAAAAAAATCTACCAAATTTTTCTCCTTTTTAAAGTCAAGTAAATGTCTTGGGTTGGAAAATACTTATGGCGTTTTTTTCCCCCGTTTAAAGCTTTTGAAAAGAAAAAAAATTTTAAATTTAAAATGTTTGGGTAGGCAAATTTTTGCGTATCTTTCCCCCTCCCCCCCAAAATTTAAAAAAAATTTTTATTTTCCCATGCAAATAAATATGCAAAATTTTTTAAAACCTTTTCACCCAATAATGGCATTTTGAATTATTAGTTTAGTCAAAAAAAATTAAAAAATGTAATAAAGTCTGTGATATGCAATTTTAAACCCAAAAAATAGAAACATTAAAATTATTTTCAATTTTTTTTCTGTTGAAAGTTTTTCGTGTAATACACATAATTTTAAAAACCCTTAAAATTTTTTCCCAAAAAAAAATAAAGATCATTAAAAAAATTTTTTGAAGAGCCAACAATAAAAAAAAATTCTCACAATATTTTTTATACCCGACAAGCTATCCCAACACCAAAACCTAGCTAAACCCACCATGGGGTCTAAAACCCAAAAATTATTAAAGAAAAGGTTGGGTTTTTTTGGGGGAAATATTGATGTACAGAAAATGTTCACATTTTTTGCAACACATAGAAAGCTAAATTTGGGAAAATTTTTTGGGGAAACATTCAAAAAGGGGTGTGAGAATCAAAAAAACTAAAAATTATTGCCTTCGTCCCTGTTTCTCAAAATCAAACAACCAAAAATTCAGAATTTTAAAAAATCGAGGCGTGTTGAAGCCCGGAATTTTTTAAACATGTTTTCCCTTTAAAAAAATTTTTTTAGGTACTTTTGTTTTTTTTAGCGCACTTACTACCCTCTTGACAAGAATATTTTAATAACCCCTAGTAAGAAAAGGAAGAGGAACATATAAAAAGAGGGGGGAAATGTAACTTCGTTTTAGAAATGGGGAAAAGGGGAAACCAAAAAAGAAAAAAGGGACCCTCTGTACAAACCAGAATTTGGGAAATTTGAGCCCCGCTTCCCCAACACCACAAAATAT
Source organism: Timema cristinae (assembly GCA_039000515.1). Classification (NCBI taxonomy): domain Eukaryota; kingdom Metazoa; phylum Arthropoda; class Insecta; order Phasmatodea; family Timematidae; genus Timema; species Timema cristinae. The sequence continues at coordinate 8,104 of JBCFYV010009880.1, read as the reverse complement.
ATCATAATAAACTGACGTTTTAAACCGCGGGGCCCAAACCCCGGGGGACTCCTTTTAAAGCAATTTTGATGTTTTTGTAAATTTTAAAATATTTCATAACTTATATTTTTCCAAAATTTTAAAGGGGTTAGAGAAACACTCAAAACAGTATTTTTTAAAAAATGTAAACAAAAATCCCCACAATTTCCCCTAAAAAAAAAAATTATAAAAAATAGGGGCATTTTTAAAAAGGTTTAAGTGTTTTATATCATTAAAATATTCACACTAAAATTAAACTAATATTGGTGTGTGTGTGTGTGTGTTTAGAGAGAGAGAAAAAAGAGAAGAGAGAGAGAGAGAGAGTTTGGGTAACAGCAAAAGGGCCCAAAAACTTTTTTTAAGAGTTTTGCAGACAAGCAGGCCATTAGATATGAAACCCCGGACCGTAATTTGAGAACCCCCCGCCTAAGTATAACCGCGCTGGCCAATATTGAACCAAAAGCACCTAAAATTAAGAAAGAAAAGGTTTTGTAATAATATAAATTTTGAAATTTTAAAAAATAAATAGATCTTTGTATTTGAAAATAAATTAAAATAAAAAATTTTCCCCTTTTTATAACTTTAAAGAACTATTTTTTCCCCAGGGCACTAACAAAAAAAAAAAAATAAACCTCGTTTGGTTTTAAAACAAAAATTATTTAATGACAGGGAAACGACCACCCAAAACCGAATTTCGGTTTTGGGTTTTAAAACCTTTAAAAAACCCATCGGGCAATTTTTTTTTTCAAATTTCAACTTTCCCCCAATTCTTACCATCCCTCTTTTTACAAGATAAGGGATTCTTTTCTTTTTAGACGAAAGGGGGAGTAATATTCAAACAGTTAACCCTTTTTAAAAATGGCCGCAGAAAGTGCCCCTAAACTTAATAGGGCCCTTTTAACGGCGAGATAAAGTAACTAGAAAAAAAATTTGGATTAGCGGCCCCCTAGAGTTCCTTTTTATAGTATAAAATACATTCAAAGGGCCCTGCCTACCTGCTAGAAAAAGGGGGGAAAACAGAGAGAAAAAGGAGCACCGCCAGGGGAAACAATGAAGCAACGTCCCCTGTAAAACTAATCGGTTTTCCCTTATTAAACTTTTCCCCCCGTTATTTTTTGGTTTTTATTTAAGGGAAAATTTGGCCCCCAAAAAAATTTTAAAGTGAAATAAATAGGACTCTTATAACTTTCCATGTTTCTTATTTGAAAACAGTTTAAAAAGATTTTTAAAAAAAAAGAAAATACTTTTAAACTTTTATTATCATATTGAAGCCTTTGAAGAAAATAAATTCAAAGACTTTTTAAAGGGAGATATACTTTAGTAAAGAACTTTCCCATAACAAGTTTTTTTTACGAAAGAAATCAAATTAAGTTTTTAATGATCGCCAAAATTTTTTAATTCTGTTAGTCAAATTATTTAGTTAGGCCCTTTTCCAAGTTTTAATGCAATTAATTTTTTTCCTCATAGGGTCTTAAAAAAAATAGACAAAACCTTTTTTACAAAGTAAATTCCCAAAGAATGAAAAAATTTTAAAAATTTTTTGTTATGTTGGGGACTTGTTTAGGGGGCTTTTTTTTTTATTTTGGAGGTATCTTGCACATAAAGCTTGAATTAAAGCCAAATGTTTGGGTTGGGAAACTTTTTTTTGCAACCATTTTGGTTTTTTCTAAAATAATTGGGAAATTTTTTTTTATTTTTGTATCTGTTATTTTGTTTGGGGCCCCCGGGCAAAAATTTAAAAACGGGCTTTAAAATTGGGTTAGTGGATTTATAATATTTATACCCCAAAAAATGTGGGGTGCAAAACTTTAAATTAATTAAGCAAAAATTTTAAAAAAGCATAGTTTATATAGTTTTCCCAAAGAGGAACTTTAAAATTTTAATTTTAAAAATAAAACTTTTAATATAGCTTTAAAACATACTTTTAAATTTTTTTTTGAATAAGTTTATTTGTATTTTAAAAAAACTTTTTTTGGGTGAACATTCAAAAGGGATAAAAAAGCCTTTACTTCTACTGTAAAATTCAAAAGCAGTTGTCCTTTTTAATTTCCGCAACCGGGGAGGTTTCGAAACCCCTGAGTAACAATAATTTGGGTTTTCAAAAAGATTTTTACTCTGTTTTTAACTTTCACCCCACTCTGATTTTGTTTTTTGTTTTTTTACATTTTTGTTTCCTTCCCAAATTATTTTGGGTTTAGGAAGGGTTTCACTGCATGTTTTCAAACGGGGGCATCTAAATCAAGAACAAGGGCCCCATACCCCTCCTTCGTATCATGTGCAAAAAACAAATAGATGTTCCCACTAAAAACAATTATAGGTATTGGGGGGAACCATTTCCCACACGGTGAAGCCAGGAGCAAGATGGGGTACCTCCTTCTAGCGCCGGGGCCCCAAATTCAAAGCGCGTGGGGACGTCAGAGTAACATAAAACTCTACATAAAGGGCGAAAGTAAAATAGGGTTAAATAAGAAGTATTTTTAAAACCATTAACCCGATTGAAAAATTTGGTCGAGAAAGGGCCCCCTTTTAAAGGGTCTTGGCTTTTCCCGTTTTTTTAAATCAGTCTAATGTCAAAATCAAACGTTCAAAAGTTTTTTTTTTTAAGGTAGCTTTTGTTGGTTAAAAAAAAAAACTAATACAATCTTTCAAATTTTAAATAAATTTGGGTTTTTTATTTATTTAAAAACGAGAAAGGGTTTTATTGGTTTTGAAAAGGCCCAAATTAATACAGTGAAAAATTTAGGCCCCAAAAAATTTGAAAAAAAAATGATTAATTTAAAATTTGGGTTTGGGGGAAATCATTGGGAAAAAATTTGTAAATTTTTTATCCAAATTTTTTTTTGCATCGTGTTTTTTTCCCACCCGTTTTAGAAATTAAAATGCTTATGTACCAATTTTTGATAAGGGTTTTAGGGGGTTTCAAAGGGTTTTATTTTAAATGTGTACCCACATTTGCTTGGGGGAAAAAGTAAAAAAACCCTTTAAAGGGGGAAAACCCCCCTTAGTACAACCCTACGAAATTTTAACCTCCCATCTCCCCTCATTGGGAGTCTAGTTTTAGCACATAGGGAGCACGGTTTGGCCATTATTAGGTTTTTATTTAAAAGCATTTAAACTTTTACCCCAAAATTTTTTTATTAACTAGTTTTACATGGGTTTTCTTGCTTTGCAGTTAAAACCCGGCCAACCACCCTGTTTTAAAAAGCTCGATTTTATGTGAATACAGTAAATTTCCTGGGAACAAGGACACACATTTCTCCAACATGAAAATGTTTTTTTTCCGGGCAACAAAGCGGCGTTTGCTAGGTCAAGTGTTTCAAACAATTCCAAGCCAAATTTTTTTTATAATACTTTGTTCGTTTATCTAGGAAACCCCTTTGAATAATCACACCTTGCACCAACCCCTTAACCAATTTTCAGGGCAAATTTTCCCCTTGGGTCCGTGGTGGGGTCGACAGAGAGCAGGGGAGCGAAAAACAAAAAATGACCCCCCATTTGTTTAAGCATTCCTTTTCATGTAAGTTGTATTTTAGAACTTTAAAGCTATTTTAAAATTTTAGAAATTTTAATAATGGGTTTTTTGTCCGAATTTGGGGGGGGTTGGGTGGGGGGGGGACTTAAATTTCATGCGAAGTAAAACTTTCAAACCAGCCTTTAAAAGATAAGTAAAACTCATGCAAAAAAAGGAATGTTTATAAATATATTTTAAATTTTTGCTTTATTTTTCAAAAATTTTTGGGACTTTTAAGGGTTGTTTTCCTTTTCTTTACACTTAAAACCCAAATTTTAAATAAACACGCTTTTAATTTTCAATAGGGGAAAACAAAATGATTGGTTAAAATTTTAAATAAATCGTTTGAAATTCCCCAACCATTCTTTCATTCATTCCTTTTAAATTTCAAAAAACATCAGATTTACTTAAAAAAACTTTTTTAATGAAAGGTTTTTTCCCCGAATTTTTTAAATCTACCACCATTTTTTTTTAAATTTTTTTTAACATTATTTTGTAAAATTTTATTTTTTGTATTTTAAATTTTTAAATTAATTGATAAAATTTAATTCCCTAATCATAATTAAGATGCAAGTGTATTTTTTTTAAAAGGGGGGGTGTGGACCAAAAAAAAATGAGTAATCGTGTAAAAAGGGGGAAATTTTGGGAGACAATGAATGAAAAAAAAAACTTTAAAAGTTTTAAAAATAAAAACATTATGACTTGTTTAATGGGTTTGTTGAAAACGAAAAAAACTAAAAAAAGGGTAGGATAGTGGGGGAGAAAGTTGGGAGGGTGTATTAAGTTTTGGAGTTGTTTTTTTTGCTAACGCCCAGTTTATTGCATTTTTTTAAGCAGGGGGGCAAAAATTTTTTAAAACCTTAGGGCCCAAAAAAGATTTTTTAGTTTGCAAAATGAGGGCTGAAGAATATTAAATAATTTCCCCTTAAATTTAAAAATAGGGCCTACAAGCAACTCTCAAAAAAAAATATTACTTTCAATTTCTTTTGTATAAAAATTTAATTTTTTGGGTTTATAGAATCCAAATTTAATTTTTAAATGCACAAAATTTTTTATTAATCTAGAAAAAAGTATTTTTAAAAAATTCACACACACTTTTCCCCTTTTAAAAAAACACTTAGAATTATAAATATACTATTTGGGTTTTTTGCAAACGATCTTTCCCGAAAAAAATGCTATAAAATTATTCAAAAAATTTTTAAAAACCCGGAATATTTCCATACAAATAACCTATTCGACTTTTTAGTTAAGAAAGAAAACATTTTTCTACCGATATAATCACACACAACCCAGGGTTTCCAGGGAAGCAAGCAAAAAATGAAAAAATGAAAATTCTCTGGGAAAATCATATTTTGCGTTGGAAAAATTTAATTTTTTTTCCGACAGCCTGGGTTTTTTAAAAAAGGTTTAAATCATTGTTCATAAATTTTTAAAAAACCAAAAAGGGCTTATCAAATTATAATAAAATTTAAGATTGTTATTTGTTTTTGAGCTTTTAAACATACCTGCCAAACAAATTTAAAAAAAATTTTATCACGCGGGGGAGCAAAAATTAGACAATATCTTCAAGTACATAACAACCTTTGGGGAACCCCCATACATTCTTTTTTGTTTTTAAATTTTCCCTACGCTTCGGATTATAGAACTTCAAATCCATTTTCCCCCTCTTTTTAATTCACGTGTTTCACTGACATTTCCCCCCGCCTATGGGGGGGGCTGGGCTGGGAGGGAAACAATTTTTTCCCAAAAAAAGATTTTCCCAGACAAAGAAAAATAGAGGGGTTTTGTATTTTTTTTTTTTCTCATCTAACTTTGGGAAAGGGCCCTGTTTGGGTTTTTATCTCAAAATTTTAAATAACGGAGTAGTTTCCATTCAACATTTTTTCATTTTGTACAATTAAATAAAATTTTTAAAAAATTAAATTTAAACAAAAAATATAAAATTTTTTTTGTATATCTAATTAAGGTCAGGCCAAAAACCCTTTATATTCGCTTTAAATTAAAAAATAACTAAATTTTAAATTGAAAGTTAAAACGTTTTTAAAAAAAAAGGTCCAAAAAAATTTAAAATGTAGGGTTTAAAACTTTTAAAAGTTTTAAAAAAAATTCCCTAATAACTAAATTAAAAAATACTTTAAAAAAAAAAAAATTTATTTTTACATAAACAATTTTATACAAAGGGTTTTTAAAATAATAATAAATTTTTAAAATTTGGGAAAGGGTTTTTATTGGAAAAGCACCAACATTCCCTTTTTACAAAGATGTAAAAAAAAAAGGGTAATTATAAAGGGGAAACCACCCCCAATTTCTTTGGCCAAGGGATACTCTAATTTTTGGGAAAATAATAGTTTAGAAAATACAAATAAATACATTTAACAAAAAAAATTTTTGTCAAAGTTGATGGCATTTTTTTCTTAATTATTTTTTTTAAAGGTAGACCTATTTATAATATCTTTCGAAATTTAAAGATATAAATCACATTATTTGAGTTATGAATAAATCAATGTAGTTTAACATAACGTTTGTGGTAGTCATTTACTATTCATACGATAAAAATTATAGTATACTCAACCTAAAGACAATAAAAATATAAATCATATTAAGTAAAATTGTACAATACTTTACAAAACAATTGTGAAGAAGTTAATACATTTCCATGTGTGTTTAATTCCCATAGTATTTACAAAGTCAGTCATTTAGCGTTGGGAAAGAACTATAAATAAAACCAATGACAAACTAAACACTTACTTATTTATTAATAAATAAAGATTTTTGTAAAGTGTATGATATTTAAAAGTAATCTAAATTAAGTATTGAAAGTTAATGATTAAATATGATGAAATGAAATATAACAATAAAAGATTTTATTAAATGATTGAGTAATGATGTTTTTGGCTATTCCTATTGTTTACAAGTATCAAACCCAAATAACTGTATGTAAAAGTGTAATTGAAAAAGTCGCTTTATAATGAAATTAAATAAATTTCATATCAATTCACGTCAACGATATAAGTTAACAATAAAGATAAAAATGTAAAGGTAAATAATATGGATGCAATAGCATCTTTGTTACAATTTCATATAATTATATCAAGTAGAGTTAGCTAAGACAGGGTTGTTTAAAATTTATCTAGCACCCCGAAAAACCACATGGGTTTTTATTAAAAATACCCACTTAAAAACACATACCAAAAACTTATTATAATTTGAATACAAAGCAATTGTCTAATTTTTTAAGTATTTAGATAATTTTCCTTTTAATGTTAAAATAAAAAATATATGATTAATTACTTTAAATAAAAATGTAGATAGATTGTAAATTAAATTAAACATAATGACATAGGACTAGATCAAACTAATGTTATTGAATATTTTAAAGAATACACACACAATTTAAATTTAAAACCTTATTTTCTAAGAAACAAATTTTACTTACATGATTGCATGACATTTTATTTTGAATTTTGTTAACCAGTGTCTATTGTTTTAATTCCTTAAAAAAAATAGATTTATAAAATATAATATTTTTGCTAGGCGTGGACGTTATTTTCTTTGAAAGGTAACAGTCTAGGCACAAATTAATAAGTTAGAATGATTGATCAAATCAATAACATACATAATATCTTTAATCACACCACAACAAACCCTATAAAAACCTAATTTAGCCAAACTTCTTTTTAAATATCCCGGAGTTTTTTTTAAGCCTGAGCTAAGAGCTAGCTATTTATTGGGAATAGAATTGTTTAATTTCTACAAAGTTAAACAATTAAAAATAATAATCCTAGAATTGTACTTTTTTGTGTGTGAAAATTTGAACACACACGCACACATATACAAGGGAACACAAAAATGTTTTTGGGTTTTGATCTTCCTCCCGCCCACAATTTATAAGCGAAGGTAGTCCAAACTAATGTATATACTCAATCGAGTTCGGGTCATTTTTGGCTTTTTTACAATTATATAAAGATTTTTAAAAAAAACTCATCAAAGTAGGCATGTCTTTACTCGCACAGCATACTTTAAAATTAGTAGGATAAATCTTGCTTAAAGTGTTTAGAGGTTTGAAAAGATAATAAATGGTACAGTGCACCGCACAGACTTTCCCTATGGGGTACTGATGACAAATTATGAAAAAAAAAATTCCTAATTGTATGGAAAAAACCAACTATTGGTTAGTTACTGAATGAGAACGTATTAAAGATTGTGTCGTACTATACATTTTAATTTACGTGAAAATTTTTATAAAGTGATAGTTTTCCATTAAGTTATCACAAAATAAATACTGTCCCAAAAATGTTTCAAAGCAAAATCAAAATATTCAGTTATTTTAATAGATATAATGTAGTTCTGATTTAAATTTTTAAATAACAGCTATTAACATAGAAAATTTGAGTGTTTCACAAATTGAAGCTGTACCACCGAAAAAAGACTAATGCAGAATTTATCTGTTTGTTTTATTGGGTATTATATACTCGTGTTGTGTTATATATATATATATATTTATATATATAAATACCCAATATAGTAATATAGGTCAGTGAAAACCCAAAAGGGGAAAAATGGGGTTTTTTTCCC
>JBCFYV010009879.1:0-48125 GCA_039000515.1 Timema cristinae | reverse complement strand
TTTTAGTTTTTTTTTAGTATTGCAAATTATTTTATTATGAGGTTTTTTGTAAATTTTCTTTTTCCCTTTGTTGAATTTTGTTTATTAATTATATTAAAAAATGTTATAAAATATGCTGACACCATTTATTTAATTGATCATTCAGTATCCGAATTGTTAAAGCGTCATTCATGTTGGACTGGCTTGATAAAATTTGGGGGAGACGGGGCTCGAACCCGGGGTTGGGTGATTGGGGGTTGTTTTTCCTAAAGGGTTTTCTTTTCTTTCACGCAAATGATGATTTTTCCCTAAAAATGAACCCCTTTCTTTTCCCTATACATTTTTAGTAACCTCATATATGGCAAAACTAAACAGGAAAAGTAAAATAGTGATAAAAAACAAATACAACTTAAAAATATATTTTTGTAGAGTATTTAAATTTATGCGCGCAATTATTTGGGTTTTACGTTTAAATTATATAAGGTTAAGGGTGATTAAGTATAATATGATTTTACACCCACATTTTTGACGGGAAAGAGTGAAAAGACCATTTAGTAAAAACACCTCGTTCCCCGGTGAGGGGTTTCTTTGTTCCGACCTCCCCCTCATTGTAAACCAAGCCCGGGACTGGCCCAAACGTCTTAATAAACATGGCCAACAAAGGGGGGGTGATAAAATTAACAATTATTATTACTTTTAATTAATTTTGTAAGGCTTCAATAGATGTTCAAATAAATATAATGATGAGGCTACCACGAAACCCTCTCCACAAAAAGACGGGGATTTGTAATGTAGGGGGGGATAAGAATAATGATAAGAAGAAGACGAATTTTAATAGGTTTTTTTTTCTCTCTCGCTTTATTTTTGTGCACCGGTCTTATATTCGGTATATTTCGCATTTATCTCTATTTGACATGGAATTGCCTTCTCTACCGGTTTTCTTTAGTTATGTTCCGTGTTGGTTTGTGGGGGTAAATTAATCACCTGTATAGAATATGTTTTGGGGGATTTTTTAGTTATTAAGGGGGAAAACGGGGGCCCCCATTTTCAGGGGAGGAATAGTAAGACCCCCCACTTGATAAAAAATTTTTTTAACCGTAACCCCATAGGATTTAACCCCAGACATTTCTGTATTTGGAAAACCGAATTTATGAGCTTGACTTTAGACTGTGCACCCACTGATGCAAACTATTACCATATAAAAAGCTGCTGTTTATTCCCTTTTACAAAAACCTTTACTCAGTCATTTTTTTAGGATGTATTTTTTCTAATTTCGCTGAATCCATTACTGTGTTACAAAGGGTTATGAATTAAAAACATAAATTATCCCGCACCAGTTTTATAACGCCCCCCAAAGCAAGGAGAGCAAATTTTAAACTGCATTAAGCCCCAGTCCGCCCTTTCGGAAGTATTTTGGTATTAAAACAGACCCATACACATTAGTCCTTTTTTTGGGACACAAAGAGGATCGAAAAAAGGGTCTATAAATGGACCCCCCTTCACTCTAACCACGTCCAAGGGTGGGGAAGGATCACTGAAATAACCATTTCGTTTTAATGACGTTTCACAGCCGAGGTAAACTTCAGTTATGATACTTCTTTAGAAACAACAAGCGGTCTTTGCACCCCAGAAATAAAAGCGGATGCTCTTTTTCCATCGTTTGTGGGGTTGGAATTTCAGGAAACGCACCCAGAGCCCGGTTACTCCCCACAACCAAATTACGGCATTAAAAATTTCTACCATTCACTTCCAAGGGCCCTTTTTAAAAAAAAAAGGGACCCAAAAGGGTGAATTTTGTGTTGGCTCCCCCAATCTTTTTGTTCCCTTTTTTTCCAACCCTTTTAAGCCCCCCCCCATTCCATCTCACTATAAAACCCCCCCCTACTTTTTGTGTAGTGTACCGATTTATCTCCCGTTTATCCCGGATCAACGTAACGCTGTACCGGGTTTTCGTTTCCCGAACCCCTCCAGGGGAAGCGAATGATGGAAAGAGAATAAAAAAGGGGCAGGTAACTGTAATAATTATTCTGGGAAAAACCCGCTCTAAAAAGAAATTGTATCTTTTTTACTCTAAATATATTTTACAACTAAAAAAATTTTAAACTATATTATTAGGGTAGCAAAAATCATTTGTTGATTTATATGATAAGTTGACTTGTTTTTTTAAATTTAATTGCCTAGTGTGATTTCAAAGTGGGAATGATTTTTTTTTTGTTTTTTAATTGAAAATACAGTCACTTTTAAGTCACTAAAATTTAAAATTATATAATTTTGTAATGCCCTAAAGTGTCATGACAAATACTTCAAAATAAACATGTTGATCCAATTGGGAAGTATAATTTTGATTGGCCGGGGATTGTAAGTTTGTTTTTTGTATGTATAAGTTCACTTTTTGGAAAAATTTATACAGGAAAACAGCGTGGCCTCTTTGATCCCATTCATTAACAAATTTAAAAATTTAATTTTAAAATGCTGTGTTGACAGAGTTATTTGGAATATTTTAACCCCTTTAGAATATAATCGATATATAGATTTAAGACATCCTAATAAAAAAAATGAGAGAGAAATGAAAAACTAAAGGAAGAGAAAAATCCCATCAAAAACATGGGAATAATTTTGTACAGCTAAAAATTAGGGCATTTAACTCAAAAAAAAAAACCCCCATGAAAAAAACTATTTAAAGCTAAAAATGGGAGTTTTCACAAGAAAAAAGCACCTTGAAGAAGATTCCATGGGAAAATTCTTTGTTTAAAATAGTTTGAAAAAATGGGGGAAATTGAAGGTTTCAAAAAAGAGTGTTAGAAAAAATTCAGGTGGAGGGGAAAAATTAAAAAGGCTGATGAAAAAATTTTTGGGAAATTCCCCCAAGATTTAAGTTTGTTTTGCTACAGTTCTGATTTTTTGAAATGTAGTTTTCTAATGTATGTTCCCAATTGCTAATTTTCTTTTATTTTTTGTACAGTAAAAATTTAAAATTAACATCTGGTGAAATTACGTGTAGTTAAATTAACGTGTTTCATTTTCCCAAAAAAAATGCACATGAACACGGTAAATCCAGCTTCAGATCTTTGGGCCTTTGGTTATGAAAACGATGATTATTAGATTTAATGTTTAATCTGACTTTTCGATTTTTTAAAGCACGTATTTTAATGGGTGTTTATGATGGAGGTGTGAGATATAAAACTTCCTTGGAAAATTAGCCACAAGGGACCCATGATTGGCTTTTTTTTCTTCCAAATTAAAACTTTTTTTGTACAAAGTTGATTTAAAACAAATTACAAAGTTTAACTTTTGGTAGCGATTGTGTGTTTTTATAAGTACTTTCCAAAATAATTTCAAAAAATGAAATCTGTCCCCACCCCCGTTTTTGGGTTTGAAAGAACGCTTAAAAAATTCAAAATATTTTTACGACTAAATTTTTATATGTAACATATTTTGTATTATTTGGTTATTTTGAGGTATTCGAATTTCTATCAAAATGACAGCAGGGACTTGACGTGTGAATTTAAAAAAAATTTTTAAAAGTATCCTTAGAAATTTCCAAAAAAAGGGTTTTTTATCAATATTGCTATAGTGGGTAGTAAAAAATCGGAATCTAATTTCCCTGGGCTCAGTGTCCCCACAGATGGAAGGGAAACTTTTAAATGGTCGGTTTGGCTCTATTTTCTAATCATAACAATGCACATACAAAAAAAAAAAGTTTGATAATTTGGAACTATTTTTTAAGGAAAGGAGAATTTTTAAAGATGTACGAATGGGGAGAAAAATTTTAGGAAACAGGTTTTTTTTTTTGAAAATTTTTTTAAACACATTGTTAATAACCTAATAGATTAAAAATTGTTATTTTTTTTGTATCGTCTCACGTTTTTGGGTTGAAGTAATCACCTCAGGACTGTTCCCCTTGGGTTAAAAACCAGCTGGGTCAACGTATTTTTCTGAGTGAAAAAAACCCACTGCACAATTTCCCTTGGAGGGGAAGAAAAACCCTTTGGGTTCATGTCTATCTAAAATTTTTCATTCTTCAGGTCCATTTTTTCCCGGGTAGTTTATGGGCTCTTCGCCTATTACGGGAAATTTTCCCAAATTTGTTTTTTTGAAAAGTTATTTAAAAAATTAAAACCAACTGAAGTTTTGTTTAATATCAAAGAAAAAATAAAATTTGGTCTTAGGGTTTGATAATACTCTACTTTATTATATTTTGAAAATTTTTTTGGTTATTTTTCCGCTTTTTATGAATAAATTTCACTTTTGGTCCTTTTTAATTATATCTGGTAATTTGTCATTTTTTCATTTAGAGGTCACTTTTAGAACTTTTTTCAAATGGCGATGCCTTTCCCCATACCGTGACTTTTAACAGTCCGTTTGTATAAAAATATAAACTGTAAATTTGTATACCATCTTAATAAGTCCAAAAAAAATACGAAAAAACCTTTTTTTTAAAGGATTAAAGTTTTATATTAAAATTCTTTCTAAATCATCAGTTAAAGATGGGCCAAAGTAAAAAAAAAAATCAATATTTAAACCTGTAAAAACTACATATGTTTTAAAAATTTCCCATTTTGGGCTAAGCGTACGAGTTTGTACAGTTTTATATTGACCAAGCCCTGGTGGTTTTAGTGTTTTGATTGCTTTTCCCAGCAATTTTTTTGGTTCTTGAAAACTAGTAAAAGTTTTTTGGTTTAACAAAAGATAAAAGCTTGAAATCATTAGCCTATGTGATAAGAAGTGAAAGGGGAAAATTTAAAGGGACATCGCCTTTTTTAAACCCGGAAAAAGTTTCGCAAATTACAAGCGAAAATATACCCTTATTTCCCCCGTTTATCGGTATTCTAGCTATTTGAAAAATAATATGATTAAAAACGATTTAATCTAAGTGGCAAGAATGAACGGGTTTGTTGTGCCACAGTTTGGAAGGGGGGGTGGGAAAACAACAGTGATAAGTCACGTTTTGAAAAATTTTAGTAACCGGTAGGTTCAAAATCTGATTTCTTTACCAGCGGCAGTTCATAAATTTGAGTTGATCCCTTAACTATGGCCACTGGATGGGTATTTAAAATTTTAAATTACAATTCCATGTGAACAAACCAAATTTGATTTTAAAGGGTTCCGTACCTTCCCCCCAATTAAAAAAAGGAAATAAAAAACCAGCGTGCATTGTATTAAACCCAGAGATAAAAACTTAGATCATCTTTCCTTGAATTCATTCTGTGTTGTCCTTTTGAACCCTTGTATTTTAAAAACCGGTGTGGCGGGCGTTAATTTGGGTCGGCGATAGAAAAATTATTGAACAATTTGTTTTAAGGGTAGATTATTTGTGTTTAAAACCGTTTCTGTATTCAAATAAATACTGTGAATTTGATTAGAAAAATTTTTAAAACAATTTTTTTAAAAAATGTTACGTTCTAAATCCCTATTTAATAGCTAAAAAATTAACTCTTGGCCTTAGGGAATTCCAAGTTCTAATCCCAAAAACCTAGGCCCGTATTCAAATCAAAGTTTACATTATCCCCCCTTGACGTCTTGGTTAAAAAGGGGTATTTTTTATTCGGGTTTCCTACCAATATTCGATATATGCCTGCATTGCCTAAACTCTTAAAACTTAAAGGCCCTATTCATTGGATTTAAAACAGAAAAATTGTCTCCAAAGTTATTTAATCAGGGTTTCTACCATCCGGGAAAATCAGGGAAAACGGGAAACTCCCGGGAATTTTGAAGTGGTGGGGAAATACGGGAAATCAGTCGAGTTTTTTTTTTAAAAAATTTAAAAAAATATCCGGAAAATGTTTTAGTAAAAAATATGAATATAATAATCATTAAATCAGTAAATAAAAGTGATTCAAACTGTTTTTTTTTTTGTAGCGTGTAGGTAATTATTTTATATTTATTTAATTCCCTAGTGCAATTGTTAAACAAAAAAAATACTTTTTTTAAATTTTTTAAAGGTTATTATTCATTAAAACGATTAAAAAAAACCATGAAGGGTTGGGGTGAGGGAAAAGATGTGACTATTTTTGAGCCCGGATTTTAAAAAAATGATCGGGGGAAATCGGGATATTTGGGAATTTCATTGGTCAATTTGGTTGTTTAGTACTTGAGTCGTCTAATACAAAAAAAATTTCTTAAAAAAACCCCGTTTTTTTTTTTTATCTGGCTATCTGCTTTTAAATTAATTAAGCAAAGGGGGAGGGATGATGAAAAAAGGATTTGAGGAATTAGACATTTAGCGTGGGGGGGGAGTGAGGAATAATTGTTAAAATCACCCAGATATACCCTCATCAATATTAGAATCAATCTCCTCGTCATGAAAACTAGACAGTTGAGGTTGATCGTGTTGGATGTGCCAAAGGGGGAAAAGATCCGGGTTTGATCTCGGTCAGTTGCATGGGGTAGTTTTTCCAAAAGGGTTTTTTCAATCTCCCTACAGCATATGCGGGGCTTTCCTCTAAATTAGCCTTCCAAACCCTTTAAACCCCAAAGGAAATTTTAGAAACATGGGTAAAACCCCGAAAGGGTAGTAAAGTGGCGCTAAAAAAAAAAAGATTTTGTTTGATTTTAAAAATCTGCCCAAAAGTGGTTACCCGGGAAAAATTATAGAAAAAAATTAGGTTAAACCCAAAAAACAGTAGGTAGACTTTGAAGTTTGACTTATACTTTTTCATTTGCCCCTGAGAAATTGAGATCGTTAGTAGGTGTTTTTTATAATGTTTAAAATTTGACTATATTTGATATGGGCTTCTAGAAAAAGTTTTTACTTTGTTGATTCTTTCATGCTCACTTATGACCGCAAATATGAAAAGGGCAAGTAAAACGAACTTTTAATAATCTCAATTAACCCCCTTGTGATGAATGGAGCGAAGGTTCACTCGTAGGGTCAGGGGTTTTGCATTTCGGTGTGTTTGGCAGTGAGTGAATAGTCCTTTTGGTTCAGGGGGAAAAGCACGGAAAGCTCTCCTCCTAATTCTCTAGTAGACTCTTCAGTGTCCCCAGGCTATAAGTGGGGTGAAACTGGGGAAAAAACCACAGGAAACTACCTCATTCTATTTTCTGTACGATTTCTTTCCAGGCTATACAGTGAGGGTGAAACTAGGGGACCCAACCAACCTTTGGGTGAGTATTTGCATACAATTCTTTAAATTTAATTTCATCATAAAATAATTATTATAACTTTTTGTAGTATTTTTCAGAAAGGGAAAAAAATGTTTTACTCCTCTCATATTCCTTGAGTGACATTTGGTTCTAGCTTTGTTATCAATATATAAAAAGAAAAGTCCGATGATCTAAGCAAGCCCAAACCCTTGGACTAAAAAAGTGAAATTTTGCACTTTTAATTCCCTTTATGTGTAGACAAGGAAAAAGACCGGATTTTTTAAATTCCCGCGGGTTGGGGAATAAAGAAGATTTATAAAATTAAATTACACATTGGGTAACGGGCAGCTGTGGGGGGAGGAGGTCGGGGAGGGGTGGTTTATAATTTCTTAGTAAGTAGATCTGGGCAACGCCATGCGGGTTGTGCCCCCCTTTGCTATCCTTTGGGATGAGGTGGGCACTTTTTTAAAGCAAATATGATGTTTTTAGAATTTACAGAAGGTTATTTTATTTGACGCTGAGTTTTTGATTTTGAACCTTGTTAAAAAAAAATTTCCCCATGGCTTCTTCTCTTCGCTCTCTCACTCTGTACGTCAGGGTATCGGCAGGAAGCTAACATGGAAAAAGTTCATTTGTGGGGAAATTGTGACGGGCAAGCAAAAACTGAGAGGGAGGGTGGTTGGCTAAAAAACAGCTAAAAACCAGCCCAACACGATGGCTTGGGTCAAAATCTTTTAAAAATCCTCGAATAAAAATTTTTTTTTTTTTTGTCCCTTTGCCCACTGTTTTGGGTTAAAACTTACTAGGCTACATGAATTTAAACGTCCTCGGCATTTGGTGCCCATTGGGCCTAATGGTCGCGCTGAGTATTATATATTATTTTGGGCCCGATGCTTGGCCCTCCAATAATCTTTATAATAAAAATTCAGATTGTTTTAGTCTGCGTCTTACTCCCCTTCAGGTATAGCATATGTAATTTTTAATAGTTATTTGGGGGGATGAGGGGGGTTTGGGAATTGGGGAAAAATTATCAAAATTTGCGTTAAAGAAGAGTGGAATATTTTTTTTTTTAAACCCCTCAAACATGGCTGAGAACGTCTAATACAAGTGTAACCCTTGCCCACTCCCCCATAAAGTAGGTCAAAAATGCTTCTATTATTATTAAAAAAAAGTATTTTTTTTTTTTGACCAGTATGTCATCCAGACTATTGGGGTGGCTTATTTTTTTTTAAACAATCACGTGCATTCCGGGGATAAACGTTTATTGACGTTTAAATAAAAATGTTTCATGGGGTTGGTAGAAAGGGGGGTTGACTAAGAATAGGAAACCTAAATTCATTCAAGGCGACAGAAATTTTATTCTAAATTCAATTCACTTACGGAACAAATTAAATTATTTGACATGAACTTTCACACTGGGGAAATCCAAATCACTAAAATTTGTGTAATTGTGTATGCTGTAACACCAGAAAACACCCCTTAAATATGATTAGTCTTTTTTTAAAATGTTGACGTCACTGCCCTTTTACATGTTCCCAATATAGAACATTTTAAGCTCTGCTACTATTTCTCTCTTAAAACCTTTGGGGTGTAAATTTTTCACCATTAGGGAAAAATTTTGGGGAGGTAGACATGAAAAGAAATGTCCCTAAATTGGCAGGGAAGAAAGTGAGAAGACTTTTTGGGGGGGGGGGGGGAGGTGGACCCTCATTTCCCTAAAAGATTCAAATGGGCGTCTTCGTCACTGTAAAAACGAGCCCGACCAGACAATTGACTGACTCATTTGCCCCACTTGTATGTGTCATGAACAATTTCATTTTTTTTTATTTTATTTTTAGATGTTGTGAATGGGTTCACGTTGACTGAAAAAGTGTGCTTAGAGGGTTACTAAAAGAGCGAGAAAAGTGGATAACTTGGCGATAAAACCAAATGCGGACAGCTACTTTACATCGAAACCAACCCAACCCCGAAAATGTAAAAAGAGAAGGGGGGCGTAGGAAGGTTGAGGGGGCTGGGTTGGGGTTGGGGGGTAGGGTGGATGGCAAAAAGGCGGTTGATGTCAAAAATAGAGTCTCCGGAACTGAATAATTGTACCACCAACATCAATGCGGGGCCGTGGGATGGTTGGGCTAAAAGGGGGTGGGGTAGAGTGGAAAAAGGATGAGGGACGGGGGAGTCCGTTTAAAAAAGGGGACAGAAGTGTTACGAGGTTTTCGACCACCTCCCTCACCCCTTTTCGCCCCTATTTTCCCTTTTACCGTTTTTGAGGGTTGGGTGAATTTGCTGTCAGATTAAATATTTCATGTTTTTTTTTTGGCTTTTTAAAATTTTTTCGAGGTAAAAAATTTTTTTCTGCCCAACGGCCATACATTTTCAATTCTGTTAAGGGTGGGGTGATGGGAGGAGTGAAATTTAGGGGAAAATGCATGTTAGTTTGGTGAGAGAATGGAAAAAATTATGAAAAAACCCCCCGTGGTTTTGAACCATGCCCTCCCTGTGGTCCATCCCCCTTTGCAAATGTGGATATTTTTCTAAAAAATTCTGACCCCTCGCTCTAATTATTTGTGTAATTGAAGGGGTATAGTCTTTGGGTGTAAGGTGGGGAAAAGAAAGTATATACGGCAAAAGTTTTTGTTACACTACTATGGTTTAGTAAAATTTTAAAGGCTATATGAACAATTAGATAACTTTATTGTCCCTTTTTTTTTAATACGTTTTTCAAAAAAATCTTACCGAAAATTGTGGCTGTTTATTTAAAACACGATTTGTTAGCAACCAGAAAAGTTGCCATGGAAAAAAAATTCCTGAATCTAACCCCTACACACTTCGGTTTTCTCCATATTTCTTCCGCTTTTTTTGTTCTCCTTAAGCTGTCCATTTTCCCGAAATTTAATTTCCCTTTTATGTAAATAACGTTTTTCAGCGAATTTGGGGAATTCTTGGTTTGTAAAATATAATGTAAGGGAAAAGGGGGGGGGGGGGACTGCCAAAAATACGATTTTCTCCCCCTTCATATTTCATGTGGTGAAAAATGTTTCTTTCATTATTATATCCATTTTTATAATTGATACCCCTCTTGCATGGATTGGAGCATCTATTTATTATTTTTAGCACCGCGTCTTACTCCCGTTGGGGTTATACGCACTTACGCAAAGTGTAATGTAGGATGTTGTGATATGAAATAAAGGGACTACGTTTAACGGGGAAATCCGAAACGGTGGTGGCCGGGAAATTTCCCCACATTCAAAGATGTCTTGTCAGGGGGAAAGGGGAAGGGTTTTGGGAAAATCGATAAATTGTGCCGGGACCCGGGGGTTTGCCCCCGGCCGCCATCACAGAAGTCTGACACCTTACCTGACCCCCAGGTCACCCTGCATTTTTTACTATCCTACATATAGAAGTTTTTTTATGATAGTAGTATAAATTTTAAAATCTATTAGACATTAATGTGCCCAAACCCCAAAATTTTGGGTTTTTTAAAATTCTGTATTTATTCTTCACACCTTGATTAAGGAAATTCTTTGTCGACTTTATTAGAAAATATTTAATCCTTTGAGGGGGGAAATTGTGGCTTTAATTCTAG
Organism: Timema cristinae; assembly: GCA_039000515.1. NCBI lineage: Eukaryota > Metazoa > Arthropoda > Insecta > Phasmatodea > Timematidae > Timema > Timema cristinae. Next base: position 37,477 of record JBCFYV010009879.1, on the reverse strand, counting down.
CTCTAAAATTTTAAAATGTGAGACTTTTATTTAAAGTAAAAATAACCAATGTGATTTATGAGTTAAAAAATGTAAAAAACCAGCAGGACTACTCGATCTTTTTTTTTCCTTTGGGGCCTGGGTCAAAACTGATGCTGATTTTTTTAAAATTTCCCAAGTTTAATAAATTTATTTTAAATTTGAGGCCCCGGGTATGTATGTCCTTTTTTTTCCCGCCCAAACTTTTGGGCCCAAATTTGAAGACAAAAACGGGTTCCTGCGCTTGCCCCGACTATATTGCCTACGAAAAGAATGGCTTATAATTAAGCCGGTTTTGTTGGGTTTTTGTGTGTATTTTTAAAAATTTCAACCTGCGAAGGCAGGTTTAAAAAAACTAGTATTATTGATTTTAGCATTAATATTTATCAATATACCTAAAATTAGATTTCTACTTTTTGTTTCCACTTTATCCACAACTTTGTGAAAGTGGGACTACTTATTTTCGCTGTCTTTTTGGGGGAGTTTGTGACAGTGGCCCAAATATCTAACATAACATGTCAGCTTGTTTGATCTTCTTGTGACAAAAAAAAAGTTTTTAATACTCTCTATACATGCATTGCAAAGTGAGAACTGTCTGGTTTGTTTGATCTTCTTGTGGGTAGCACTTTAACTACTCCTTCTTACACTACAGGGCTTGCATGTGTATTTGTAAATTGTTATATCTTTTTTGTGAAGATAGCCCAGTTATGCTAATTTGACTAATATATATTTATATATTATATATTATATTTATATTTTTATATATATATTGTCGTATTATCCTATATCTGATTCCTTTTTCCCCGTTTTGTTGTGTTCTATTTCAGATTCTCTCTTTAAGACAGTCTCTTTTTCAAGTGAAGAAGGAGCGATTTTTTTCGGGGTCTGTTGTTTTCGCTTTTTTGGGAAAAATGTGACAAAATTCACCAGACCACGCCCCCATAGTCCCCCCCCCCCCCCCCCCTGCTCTCTTTTCCAAAGCGGTCTTTCGCTCTATACTTTTTTATTGAAAAAAACCCTTTAGCTACGATATAAAAAGATGAAAAAAAAAAATATTTTTTTTTTTATTTTTTTCCCCCAGTTCTCTTTTAGAAGTCAGCTTTTAAGGAGGGGAAAGGAAGGTAAAGAGGAAAAAGACGGGGTATTGGGCTTTGCGATCTCGCTAGGAAAAAACAAAAAACTTTCCCCTACTTCTTCCTCTTTTTTTTATTTCTTGTCCTCTCAAAAGATTGAATTTATTTTTTTGATTTTGGGGGGGGGTTTTTTTTTACGAAGAGGGGCGCATTTTTAAAAAGTAAAATTTTTAAGCTTCAAACCTTATGAAATTCTGTTTTATCCCCCCCGATATGATTTTAGGAATTTTTTTTTTATGTCTTCTTTTGTTAAGTTCAATAGAAAAAAACATACAAAAAATAATTAAATTAACTCTTTACTTTAGTATTTAAAGTAATTTTTAAGATTATAAAATAATATTGGCTTCATCTTTTTTAAATGCATCTTAAGGGTTTTTTTTTTTGGCGATGTGAATAAAAGACGTTGAACAATTTTTAGCTTTAGACCTAGGACAAAGAAAAAACAAATATTTTTAAAACATCCTTAAAAATTCAGTGTTTTTTGAAAAGTTTTGTTTTTAATTCAGAAAAATTCCCCTTTTTTTACTAAATTTTAATTCATTTCTTAAATTATTGAACAATAAAGGCTTAAAGACACAATCGATTTTAGGGGGGCATTTAAAGTGTTCATCTTGGGGAATTTAAGCGTCGAATATTGCAGCATCAAGAAGGTGCCAGCCTGGCGGCACAGAATTTTTTGTTTAATTAATACCCCCCGAAAGTCACGAGGGTCTTCCAAACTAGTAATTTTTTCTTTTTGTCATATCTTTATTTCCTTTTTCTCCCCCCAAAACCAACGTTGAATATGATTAAAATTTATTGTGGCTCTTTTTTCCCTTAATCACCCCATCCTGCTAGTGTTTCGTGAAAAAATATGGAACTGATATTTCAATATAATGATGCTGGCTGTTCCTTGGTACAAAAATTCAATTTTTGTGTGTTGGAAAGGGTATGAAGGAAAGGGGAAAAACCCAATATTATTAGCTCCGGACGGAACAAAATGACGAGCAGAAAACATGAGTAAAACCACATTATGATACCTAACACTTCCAATTTTTTTTTTTTAAATTGTTTTTGTAATGTCTGAAGTAAAATTGTTTTCTTTACTAGGCAATATTTTGCTTTTATTCAATTTTTGTTTAAAAATATTAGATTTTTTTTAAAAATTTCCCCCCTGAAACCCTACTTTTGTCTCAGGACTTTACGCTTTTTATATATCTAGAGGTAGATAGAGGAAAGTAGACTTAAAAGGAATTTTTCCTTATTACTCATTTTAACTGAAAAATTTATATTAGAAAAATCAAAAATTAACACCATTAATTTGCCAATTTCTTTTTTTTTTTTTTCCATTTTTTAACAAAGGTGGGGATTGCGGGCCCTCCCCGGGGGTCGGATTCCACTTTTAAATGTAGGTCTTCATTCATCTCAAAATCACCCTACCTTTACACATTAGCGAAAGTGCGTAAAACCCAAATGGGTAGTAAGACGGGTGTAATAATTTAACAAAATTTTTTTTCTTGAATTCTTCGTCTTTTTCTTCTTATCACTCCCTTTTTTCCTCTCCTTCTTTCGTTTTTCAAGACTCTTTGTTTTCTCCTCCAGCTTTGTAACCCCTTTTTCATTTCTTACCTTCTCTTTTTGTGCTCTTAGACGGGAAAAAGCGAAGGCGTGGAAAGGATACAATTTTCCCCCCCTTTCTTTTCCCGTTTCTTCAAACCCCAAAAGTATGCATGGTGTGATCTTTGGTTTTGTGGGTTTTGTAGGGGAAAGGGGGGCGGTAGGGGTTTAAAGGGGCCACGTTGGCACCGAAAAATTTTCCCGGCAGCGATTGCAAACGAGTAGTTTGTTTGTTCTTCTTTTTTTTTTTTCTAAGTGAAGAAAAAAATGAACCTTTTTTCGCGCGGGAGCTTTTTTTGTGAATGTGTGAAGAAAATGGTATTCTTTTCCCCTTTTTTCAAAAGGTTTAAAGCTAGATTTTGGGTTTTTCAGGTTTTTTAAAAACCCCTCTTTCCCTTCTTTGTTTCCTTTCACAAAATAAAGTGCATTATTTTTTTGAAATTCTTTCTACTCTTATGTTTTCTAGCTAAACCCTTTTACGGTTTATAAAAAACAAATTACTCAAATGTCAAAATTTTCCCAAAAATGTATTTTTCTTTAGCACTGGTCTTACTCCCCGTTGGGTTTTATAACCCCTATGTTTTAATACATTTTGGGGTGGGAATCAGGAGGTTTAATATGGAGGAAATGTTCCTTTGCTGGAGGAAGATGGAAAACCATTTGGGGAAAACCACCTCAGTGCCCCCAAACCCAGGATTCCCCCGGCTTCCTTTTTGGGCGTTGGTATATACGAGAGTGCGCGTTAGTCACGCAGCCCCCGAAGTGGTTGCAAAAAAAAGGGTTTTGGACCCCCGTCTTTTCCCAACCCGGGCCCTATCCACCACACACAACACACACCACATATTATTATTTTTAAAATTTTAAAATTATATATTTTATTTTTTATTTAGGGAAAGGATAGTGAAAAATAACTAAGAAAACTTTTTCAGAACAATCGGCTGAGATTCAAACTTCGACCTTCACGTGTCGAAAACCCAAAAACCAGACGAAGTCAAAAACTTTAAAACGCGTTCCACAAACTTTGGCCAGGGTAGGGGAATTAAGTTCCCGTGCCCCAAGCCCAGAGTCCCTGAACCTATGTGTTCAGTATAAACACGAATTTAAAATTGTTACGGTGACAGCATACGTGTCACATTTTTACTTATTCGTTCTTAATTATTTTAGATCATCTAAAAATATTTAAATTATTTTTGAGAAAAAACTGCTCTTTTTTTTTTCTTAATTTTTTTTTTAAAAACAACCCTGGACTGCGTGTTAATCCTTCTCTTCTGTCGTGGCACGTTCCAAAACAAAACGGTGTACAGAAAAAAATTTACCCTTTTTAAAGTGTCCCCGTGAACTAAAAAAGGTGGGAATATCCCTTAAACTATGTGCTTAGGGTTTTTAAAGGTCGAAAAATTTAATAATTTTTTTTTTTAATGGCTATGGATTATATTTTAAAAAATTTTTGTAATAAATATGCTTGTATTTTTTTGAATTTGTAATTTTTAAAATAATTTTTTTTTGGGGTTTACAAAATGTTTAACCCGGGAAAATAACAGGGGAGTGTATTACCCCATTTTGTGATTTTACGAGGCTTGTGGATGTAAGGAGTAGTTTGGTTGGCGGTGGAGGGGAGTGTTAAGGGGAGGGGAGAGGAAGAGCGGGAAAAAAATTTAAAAAATGAATTGATTCCGTTCTTTTTGATGGGTCCAAAAACCCCGTTTTAAAATATCATTAAGGGGCGCCTCTCACTTCACAAGGTGTAGAGATTTTTCTCGCTTTTTTCGTGGTTCACTTTTTAAACTTTTATCCTTTATATTCAAAACTTTTCACTTTTAAATAGGTTTCGGGCTTGCTTGGCGGGTGCATTGGGGACATCCAATGTGGACTCTCCCCCCCTCCTGCCCCCTCAGGGATTAAATTCCAAAATTTGAGTCACAGTCTATCTAGTCGAGCAAACCCCACCTAGGGGGCCCCCAAAATTATTTTGAAGTATAAAATCGGGTTTTCCCGGTGACGGGGAGTGGGGGATCATTTCCCCCGTCGATTTTTTGTGGAAGTTTATTTTTTTTTAAAGGGTTTTTACTTTACTTCTATGCAATGGGTCATTTAATCTAAATTTTATTTTCTTTTCTTTACCAAAATTTAAAATGTGTGTGGAATATGTGGAAAAAAGGGGCACCCCTTTAAATCATTTTAGGTTAAAACTGAAGATTGGTTGAGGGCAAAAAAATAATGGTCTTTAAATTTTTATTAGAGAATATCCAAACATGGGGGGCACGTGGAAAGGCGCCAGTCTAATCTTATTGGTTTGGACAGTGTTGGTGGCTAAGTTTTTTTTTAACCCGGGATGTACATTTGATTTTTCAGTGGTTTTCCACTCTACCCACGGAATGCAGGTAATTTTTTAAACCTTAAGTTTCCCGGTCGGGGAAAAAAGGGACAAAGGTATTGGGGTTCGAATTCCTTTGGCTTGCGAATTTTTTTCCCACAAAGTTCGTCAAGAAAAAAAGAGTACATTTCTTCTAATTCCCCTTTTAAACCCTCCTTGTGCAACGGAAAAAAGTGTCATTCACATTTTGTCTAGGTTTTCCTTAAATGGAGAGGCCCGGGGGCTTGAACCCCAGCATTGTTTGGGAAGCTTTCCTTTAAATTTGCTTCCCCTCTTTTTCCCGCAAAAATTTAAATACATTTTACCCAAAAATTATACCTTTTTCAAAAATTCACATTAGTGTTAATGTAAGGTTAGCAGTAGAGTAGAAATACGTAGAGCAGGGGAAAGAAAAAATTTTGTATTTTATTGTTCGTTCGTATAATGCCAAAGTACTTTTTTTGATGTTAAAGTTGGATGCTGGGCTGTTGCTTTGTAAAATTGTCTTTAATTATGTTTTTGATATCCCTTGTCGAACATCCCGAAAAAATCAAATTTTTGTGCAGGCCCTACGTGTATCTCCCCCTTGATAGAAAAAAAAAACAATAATTATTTTTTTTTTTTTGGGGGCGAGTTAAAAGGTTGATCATTTTTTTTCCTGGGTATGAATCGTCTTCCCTTTGGGCTCTTTGGTGGGGGGTCCTTGCTCATTGTTTGGTCCGATGATTGAGCGGAAAAAAAAAAAAATGTTCGTGCTAGGTAATGCATAATTGTAGGCTATGCCTAATGGTTAGAGAAAACATCAACGTTTTTAAAGGGAAAAATTTTAAATATTTTACTGTCGGTTCTTTTTACTAAGTTCTAAGACTACTTTTTGCTTTCCCCCTTTTTTTTTTTTTTTTGTAAAATGTTCCTATAAACGAATTTAAGTCAAAACACAATTTAACGTCATCGATGAGTACGCCCCTCAGGTGGAGACATTGAAATTTTTTACTTCTGTTGACGAGAGTTTGGGGTCGAACCCCGCTGGATTTAGAAAAGTTTTTATTCGGGAAAATTGTATAATGTTCTTTTCTGAAAGTGCGGATACTTTCCTCTAATATCCCCTCCTTCCGTTCCCTTTTATTGTAGATAAACTAATAGCCAGAGGGTTGTAAGATGGGCCCATCACTAAAATAGCAATTTCCTTACAAAACTCAAACTACGGTTTTTTAAAGTTCTATACATTAGGGGAAAAAATTTGCTTTCAAATTAAAAAAAAAAAAAGAACAACAGCATATATCCCAATAGAAATTTATTTTTTGGTAAGTAAATTTAACAGTTTTTCAGTTTGTCAGTCATACTTTAAAATTTAAATGAAATTTGTTACTTTCCACTATATGAAATAAAATAAATTTGACTTTTTAACGGTCAAATCCACAAGAAAAATCCGAGACACTTTTGAAAACTTATTTGTGTATTGTATATATTTTAAAACCCATGAAAACCCTTTTTAATAAAATAGGTTTATTTTAGAAAAATTAAAAAATTATTAAACTTTGTTTTTGCTTTTTACTTGCTTTCATTTGTTTAAAGTCTTTTTATTTTATACAAAAAAATTTTATTTTTATCATAAAAAGTAGTTTAAAAAAATTTTTTTAAACATATGCGTTTAATTAAGCTTATGTGTAATTTTTATGAAATTAGTAAATTTTTTCTAGGTGGTGCTGCCCTTAATATTGTCCTGCCTTATATATTAACCCAATGACAAGCAATCTAAGCTTTAAAAATTTATTGTCAATTTTTCACCTGGACAAAAATTTGGGTTTGAATTCAAGCCAGTTATTTAAGAAAATTTTCCTAAGAAATTTAAAACTGCAGTTTTCCTATTCTATGTTAAAATAATTGACGGGGGAAAAATTTATTTTTTCTTAAACATTGCTGCATTTAAAAAAAAAAGCTTTTTATTCTATTAATTTTTTGGGTATTTTTCTTATCTTAAAACCCTTTTTTCATTTAGTAAATTTAAAATTTATTTTTAAATAAAACTGATTGTTTTAAATTCTACCAATTGGGTTTCTGTTTTTTAATTAAAATAGGGGGTTAGTAAAGTGGAAATTTTGGGTTTAAAAAAACTGTACCCAATTTGCTTCAAGAGAAGCCCAGAAAACCATTTAAAATTAAATACCTTCAGCACAGCCATTCAGGATTTGTGCCATGTCCCCCTGTCCCCAACCCAAAAAACAAAAAAACAATCTTGACGTTTATTCGCGTTTATTCAGGTAATTTTAAATATTTTAAATTATTTTTTTTTAAAAATTTATTTTACTAATTTACTTACTAAATTAATATTATTTGTGAATAATAGTGTTTAGTGAAACGATTTTAAAAATTTAAAATCATAAAGGTTATGTCAAATAAGTTAGAAATTTATATGAAAAACCTTTTTTCATTTCTAAGGGGATTATAGTAGAAAGTTTGAACATCTGACCCTTTGTGCAATAAACAAACTATTAAAATTGAAAAAATTTACATTTAAGATTTTAAAGGGTTTATGAATTTTTTTTTAAATTTTCATTTTAAATAAAAAAATATACGTTACTCATCAATTTGTTGTTTAAATTAAAATAAAAAAAAAATACTCTTATCGTTATAAGTATTGAAATTTTTTGTGAAAAAGGATTAAAATACCTCAACTCTTAATGAGTTTGATAATTTAAATGAAATGTTTTTTTAATATTTAATGTTTGTTTATCGTTACAAAAAGCTCCTACGCTTAAAATAAAATTTACCACCATTTTTTTGTAATATGAAAAAATGATGTTTTCATGTACATTTTTAAACTTGTTTAATTAATATAAATTTGTGATTTTGATTTTTATATATCTTCACTATAACTGATTGGTTCCAAAATACGTTTTTATCTCTCTTCACAAAACTTCAAAATTTTTTAAAAAAATTCATATAAATTTATTTATACCAAAATATATAATTATCAGTTTAAATTTTCACCATATTTGAATTTCATTGACTGTATTTTTACTCAAACTCAATTGTGCCGCGCACTAGATCGCGCCAAGCTTCCCCCCTTTCCCTCAACATTTTTGGGTATTTTCTTTAGAGTTCACTCAAAATCAGTGGTCCAAAAAGGAATTAATCGACGTTATAAAGCCTCCCCCTCTACTGATTACCGGGACTTCAATGCGACTTTTGTGTTTTTTAAGTGCAAGGGGAGAAAACGTGTTGATAGAGGTTGGTCACGGCGAAAGGGGAGGATGATGATTTTGCGTTTTAAAAATATTGTAAAGCATCTCTCAACTTCATGGGTAGGATGCACAAATTAAAAAGGGCGGGGTAAAGGAAGGAGGAAGAAAATTTTGGGGATGAGGTGTACGTTCCCCCAGGATTCGTTGTACTTCAATCATGGAGTTGTTTAGGGAAAAAAGGGAGAAAAACGTATTTGATGAAGTGAAAGAGATTTTAAATTATCGATTGATCGAAACATTTGATAAAAAAAAGGGGGAAGTGTAAGGGTTTGAAAAAAAAATCAAAAGGTTTTGTTTCACTACATAAAAAAAAAAAGGCCGTGTTGAACTTTTTGTTATCTTTTGACTTTTTTTGGTTGATGTTCTCTCCAGTTGTTTGAAAAATCGTAATTTCGTGCTGCTATTGATACGTGTAATTCCACATAGTCAATTGGTTGATGTTTAAACTGTATTTTCACTGGGACCTTTTGAGTTATTTTTTTTGTTTTTTTTAACCGTTTTAAATCAATTGTTGTTTATACGCCATTTTGGGAATAAAATTTAATGTTTTGAGAAAAAAAAGGTAAAAATTTAGAAAAGTGCCCCTCATTGAAATAAGAAGATTAGTTTCGTTAAATTGTTCGTTTAGGTATGTGAAAAAAGTTCTGCTTATTGTTAAAATGGGGGAAAAACTATTCAGGTATTAAGGTATGTGTTAAACGTTTTCTTATTTGGGCAACAATCCATGCACCCCACTGGAAATCTTTTAAAGAATGCTATCAGTAGCTTAAAACCCATCGTGGTTTCTAGCTTGGACTTTTTAAAATCAAAAAAAAAAGAGACAGCGCCTGATCTCTTTGCGTACCCCCCTTTTTAGGGTAAGTAGTTCAAAACAGTTTGGGGACAAATACTTTTTAAATAATCGTTTTGACAAGAAAGGTAGGTGAGATAATTTAATGAAAAGGGTGGGGATTTGTATATTATTTTTTATTATTACTAGACCGCGTCTTACTCTGTTCAGGTTATACGTAGCCCTCTTACGAAATGTGAATGGTAGGGTGACGTTGAGATAAATGGAGGATCTACGTTTTAACAGGGAAATTCGAACCCGGTGGGGGCCTGGTTTCCCACTTCACAATTGTGTTAAATTTACGTCTTGTCAGAGGTAAAGGGAAGGGTTTGGCAATCAGAAAAATCTGTCCCGGGCCCGGGGATCGAACCCATACCCCAGACAGAAGCCCGCACCCTTCCCTCTAGCCCAAAAGGTCACCTATTTTTAAATTTGTGTAAAGTTTTGGGTTTGTACGTCATTTTTTTGGCTGTGACTTTTTGGGTTTTTAAATGTCGTTTGTTAAAAAAACCCCCCTTCATGTATGGTTTGCTTATTAATAATCTTTTAAATCTAAATTTTTGGGAATATGGTCCCCAATACAATTATTTAATCCAGAATTTTTGGATGGATAAAAGAGAACTGACCTTTGATTTATAGCCCTTGTTCAAAAAAATAATATTGTTAGCTTTTGGAATTTTTTAATTGTCAGATGTAAATTGAAGAGTAATTAGTTTGAAGGCGTAATTCTGGGGAAACCCGTGTTCCACATTTGTCTTTTTTTCTAGTTTTTTTATAGCCCAATGAAAATATGTTACTTAAGGGGAAAATAGAGGGGTAGTAGGGTGAGGGCTAAATAAAAGGAATTTAAACTATGTGGGGAAAATATCAATTTTTTTTTTTGCACCAATTTATTTTTTTTCAGGCTATACGCTATGTACTAATTCATAAGGGGTTATGGGTTGGAAATTTTTAAATTTAGGGGAAAATGAACCTACTTTTGCAGGGAAAGGGAAGGGAAAAAAACGTTTAGGAAAAAAATTGGGTGTACCCAACAGGAATTGAACCCCGTTTTTCCCCGTTCTCTAATCCAAATGAGAGTATCGTTAGATATGTGGCCACCGGAGCGGGTTAATAGTAATAAACTCATATTTAAATATTTTTTAACCCCACGTCTATACGTTTGGTTAATTAAATCTAAAAAAATTTGAACCGGGTTTAACAAGTCAAAGCGTGACATTATCGTGTAGTAAAATTCCTCATTCCAAAAAAATACAAGCGGACCATGCTTGACTTGGATGAAAAGGGATGACGATTTTTTTGGGGAAAATGCTCAAGCCCTTTTTTCAAATATATTACTTTGCGTGTCCTTAAAATTTTAGAGCAGAGTTTTAGAATAGGGTTTTTCCTTAACTCAAATTTAAAATATCCAATTAGACATTACTAGTGCTTTAAATTGTGTTAGCATGACAAAGTAACACCAAAACTGTTTAATTAAAAAGTTAACATCGGTTGCCCTTTTTTTGTATTTAGTTGTAACAATTAGTGAGCTGATAGGGGCAACCAAATCAATATGGAAATTTAAAAAAAAAATGAATGAGATTTTGGACAAATTTTAAATTTTTCCATAAAGGGGATGCAAAAAAAAAACGACTAATTAACAAGGCAATCTTACCCAAGCATTTATAAAATAAGATAAACGCACAAATAGATTTTGTTACAAAAATTATGCTAAAAAAAGAAACTAAATTCATAAAAGAGCAAAAATAAATAATTACTCTTTTACAAAAACTTTTGAACATAAGTTTATAGTTTTCCAAAGAGGATACGCCTCACTATATGTGTCCCAGAATTTTAGGGGTGGTCGTACTAAGTTAGGGGGGGTGCTGCCCCATAAAAGTTTACCCTTTTGTTTTAAAATTTTTGAAAAAGGAAAAAAACCTGTATAAAAAGAAAAGTTTTCAGGAACTTTATAAAATCCTAACAAAAAAAAATTTTTGTTACTTTTTTTAAATTGTTACAGTTAAAGTTTTTAAATGAAATCTTCCTTTTGTTTTAATTTGCGCAAAAAGTTCAAAAATTTTTCTCTTGATCTCGGGAGGACAATTGGGGAAAATTTTTTCCCATTGAATTACTGCAAGCGCATTTAGTCTTCTGTTAAAAAAAAAGAACCGAATAAAATTAATAAAATGTATAGCTGAAAGAGAATAAAAATCTAATATCATCTTTACACTTTACCATTAAAGATATGGTACACGGTTTTTAAGCCAACCACACTAAAATAAAAAAAAATTTCCCTTCCCACCTCTTTCCCAAACCCGGCATGCGAGAGAAACAGTGACTCCTCTACCTGGCGCCGTTTTCCCCCCCATCCCTGTATGTGCCAGCGCACAAACAGTAAAAACCATGTCACTGGCACTGTGAAGCGACGTTTATACAAAGATTTTTGTATATTTTTTCATAAAGGGGGGATAGTACTAAATTTACTGACTTTAAAGCAAAAGTAATATATATTGTTCAAAAAAAAAGACATAATTAGAAAAAATTACTCATCATTTTTAATGTTATCAATAATATCAAGTGGAAATAGAGGGTCCCCGGGCAGTTCCACAGTCCCTATACACGGCCCCCATGAGAATGTCCTTATTTTAATTGTTTGTCGTGCTAAATAGGCAAAAAGAGAAGAAAAGATCACAAAAAAAAATCCGAGGATTAAAAGGAAGAAAAAAGGAATATTTTTTTCAAAAAACCCACTCAAACGATTTTGTTAAAGTTTGTATCACCCTTTTTTACATTACAAATTAAAAAAAAGGTACTCTCACTTTCCTGAAAAAATCTTTGGGTCCTTACATTAGAGCCTATCTCGTTTTCATGAAAATGATTTGGGGGGGGGTTTACATACTTCGCTTTCCCATGAAAAATTGGGTTTTTATGGGCAGAAAAAACAATTTTGATATATCCCCCCAGCTATTTGAGATACGAAAGAATTTCCCTTGATAAGTTGTAGTCAAAATTAAAAAAAAAAAATATTTTATTTGGTTTTTGTTTTTTATTTGAGCTTAATCAATAGATTTTATTGGCCTTTGAAATCGAAAAAGTTATTATCCTCTTTGATGGAAAGGTGTTCCTTTTTACTCAATTTTTTCTAACATGTTTTTTTTATTTTTGCTCTTTGGTAGAGTGTTTCTGCAAAATTTTTGTTATTTTACTTATTCCCAGAGTTTTTATAAATGTTTATGTTTTTTAAAATATAAGATTTTGTATGTGCTTAACCGTACTATTTATTTAGTGAGTGAAGCAAGGGGTTTTTTTGCAAAAGCAAAATTTTTTGTCAATCGTTTCTTAAAAAAGGAATAAAATTAAACATGTACTGTTGGCGATAACTTTTTTAAATTCATTTTTGTGACCGTTAGTATCAATAAACTTACAAAAAAAAGTTATGGTTTCTAAAAGGTGGCACACAGTTGAGCATATTGGAGCAAAATTAAAACTAAACAAATTAAGTATTTTTTAAAAATCACAAAAAATGCCAAAAAATTGGTAAAATATTTTTAAAAACAATTCTTGTATATGGAAAACAATTTTACTAAAATACGAAACCGATTTAAAAAAAAACAATTTTTCGATGAGAAATTGTCCATAAATACAGACCATTATTTCGAAAATTTTGCAGTGCAAAATTCTCTTCTTTCCCTCAAACCCCCCTTCCCACTAACTGAAGGAGGCGATTGGCCCCCAAAATTTTTCTGGAGGAAAACGAATATAAGGCTTTCCTCCATAAAAACCCGCAGTTCCCCCGAATTTTTTGGCTTTGTGAGTCGGAAGTGAGGATTAACTTGATGTATTAATACCAAGTGTTTATTTTGCTTTGTATGAAAAAACATTCTAGCCTTAAAAAAACTCTAGGTTTTAAGTGAGCATTTTTGTTTTACTGAAATACGCGCGATCCGATTCTTCACTTAAACCCGAGCGCCGCCCCTTTCAAATTTGTTAAAAGACTGTAGGAAGTAGCGTGTGAAGGTTTTTTTTCTTTAAGTTTAATATCTCAAAAATAGTCAAGATATCTCTAAGCCTTTTTTTTTTGTCTCCCCTTTTGTTTAAAATGTTTAAAAAAAATATTTTACGATCTAAACAATATGAAAAAAAAGATGAAATACAGCATCCCTTTAAAAACTTTAAATTTTTGTTTTGACGAGAAAAGTTTTCTTTTTTCAAGCTTGTTCCCAGAATTTTAGGATAATTTTTTCTTTACATACATTTTTTTTTGGTACTGCTAGATTCGGCGATTATTAAAGCCAAAAAATTTTCCCAATGTATTGTTCAGCGCAAAAGTATAACTTTCCACGTTGTTTTAGTTATTCTGAAACTTGTTTAAAAAAAATTTTTTATTAAAACTTTTTAATTATTAATTAATAAATAATCCTTTCTTTAGTTAAAGGGGTGTATATTTTTTTCTTTTCTTATTAATTTCTAAGCTGTACATTTGTATTATTTTTTAAAATGTTGAAATAAAGTGATTTTGTCAGCTGAAATTTGTATTTAGTTTTAATTTTTTCGATAAGTTAGGTATTTTTTTGTTAGTTTGTGTAATACGTTAATTTTGTATTTGTTTATTAGTTTGTATGTTATTCCCTGTCAAAAATCCTAAATTTGGTTTGGTGGGGGTGTATCTAATTAGAGAAATCAATACTAAAAACCCATTTTTTTTGGTAATTTTTTTTTTAAATCTTATAAAAAAATTACATTTGATCGATATGGGTTGTGGGGGCCCCTTTAATATCAGTGAGGGCCCGAAGATGGCCAGGCCCCATATGGTTGCAGAAAACTTGCTGTTTTGAAAAAAGATGTTTGGGGGATTTGGGCCTAACCCCTCCTTTATTTGGATGCCTGCTTGACAAATAAAATTTCACATCTTCAATTTCTTCCGATGATATTCCCACCTCTATCATCCATCCAACCCCCGCACTAATCAATAAGCTGCCGGTCGTTTGGGGGTGGTCGTGAGTCTTTTCCTTCCCCCCTTTTGCAGCCCAAATTTAAGTCACTTTCGTGAACCTATCCCGACGAACCTCAAGGCTGGAGTGAAGTACATCCCACCAGTAAGCCAGCATTTCTTCCTACACACATGTTTCCCCCCCAAAAAATTTCATTTTTCAATTTTTCTCCCTCCCCTTTGCATGTGGGTTTTAACCCTCCTACTCTCTTCAACCCCCCTTACCCGCCCCCCCATCAAATTTTCACCCCCCCCTTGACTGTTTTACCCACCACGTTCTAACTTGAAAAGGTTAGGTGGGGGAGGGGGCGGTTTGAGGGGTCAACATTGACCCTCTGGCTTTTCCCCCGCTGTCGGGATTTATTCTCGGTTTCTGTGAAGGAGGTGGGGGGCTCAAAAAGCAGCCCCCGGACTTATGGATAACGAGGTGAGAGTTTAAAACTAGGAGAGCTCAAACCTTTTGCACCCTTTTATAGTCTCATGATGTAATCAGCGATGTATGTTCATACAGAAGTGTCGCTTCTGGCTAGCGCCACATTTATATTTTTGAAAAGAAAAGTTTCTAATAACTGAAAAAAAACATTGTTAAGTTTGGGTTTTAAGAGTAGTGATCCCGCAGTAAGTAAATACATCCTTTTGAGTTTCAAATAGTAGATTTTACGGAAATTCGGGTAAATCCCAGAGTGTTTAAGTTTGTTTTTATAAATTTTACTTTTTTAAAAGGGCTTTAACGACTTAATCTTGGGGAAAAGTAACGAAGAAGGTTGTACATTGCCGGATTTAAAAAACCTTAGCCCCTTCGACTCCACCCTATTTAAATTTGTTTTCATTTAGGGTGAAGTGTCTGATAGAGTTTAAAAGATTGGTTCCTCATAAACGGACCCCGCCTTTTAATAAACTTTCCCTTTTGGTGGTCACATGTCTAAGGGTTCCCCATCGCAAGATGATGGGTTCCGACGATGTTTTTTAGGGAAAAAAATCTTAAAAGGGTTTTTGAGGTTTATGTTTTAAAAAAATGTTTTCCCCCTTTCCTTATGAAAAAAGCGGTACATTTACTCTATATTATCTACCTAACCCAATCCCCCCAACAAGAGATCCTGAGACGCCCCTCCACACAAAAAAAAGAACAACGTTTTTATAAGTGAAAACTACACTGATATAGTATAAAAAAAAACAAAAAAAACAAAAAATTTTTTTAGGAAAGATTTTTGGGGAAGGGAATGTTCTGATGTCACCAGAGTAAGCCTCATTGCTTTTCAAAATGACACTTTTAAAAAGAATTACTCCCCCGCTCAACTTTGTTTTTAATTTTTTTTGGTTTTAGTGGGGCAAAGTCAATTTTTAAAAAAAATATTCGGTTTTAGGAAGTATATTAAAAAAAAAGTCGTGCTTAGTTTTTAAAAATATTTTTTTATTATTTCAAAGGGTTATTTCAAGGAAATCCCAAAAATCGACCCCCCTTGTGGTAGTGGCTAACGCGTTTTCGGTTTAGCTCGAGTAGGGGGGGTTGGGGCAACTTTAATTTTTTTTCAAAATTTTTTCCACTTTCCCCCCACCAATTTCACTTCCAACAAACCTCCCAATTCCTTTTCCTTATAATTTTTTAAACAAAAACCCAAAAAAAACCACTAAATAAATATTATTATTAAATTTTTAATCCAAAAAAAAACCCTTTTTCCATTTTTATTCCCAAAAAAACCATAAAAAAAAAAATAAAAATTTATAAACACAAAAAAAATTTTTTTTCTACTAAACAAAAACCTATACATCATTTCCCCCAACCCCCTCACCTCCTCCCCCCATCATTTTTGTAATTTATAAAAATATTCTTTTAAACCCATTTTTTCCTTCCATACTAAAAAAACTTTTTTTACAAAACTCTTTCTCTAATTTTACTTTTGTTTTTATTAAAAAAAAATAGGTGACTAAATTTGAACCCGGGGCTAAATTCAAATTTTGTTTTTAAAAAAGTTATTAATATAAATTTTTTTAATTTTTTAAAAAACTTATATTTAACAAACTTAATTTCAACCTCTCTTTTTTTCATTTTCTCTCCACCCTCTATTTAAAAAAACACAAATTTTTTTAAATTATTTAAACCTATTCTATAAACCCTTCTTTTTAAACAATTAAAACTTTTATTTACCCAACAATAAATTTAATTTTAAAATATTATACCCCAAAAATTAATATTTTTGTAAGATTTTATTATATTTTTAACACCATAAAATAAAATGTATTAATGAAATAATTTAAATATTTATCCTATACACTTTTTTATTTCTCACTATTTACGGTAGAGAAAATATTGTGATCTCAAAAAAATCGAACTCGAGATTTTGATGAATGTCGACGTTTCATGATCACCGAATCCAAAAAATTTTGGGGGTTTTTAATTTTCCCTCGTTTTGTCTGTACCTCCAATTGAGTTTAAAAATATTTTCCCTCGGGATAAAATTGGTATTTGGGTTTATAGGGTTCCCCCAGGTGTTTTGGAATTGGATATTAACCTAAAAATTTTTGGTAAAATTTCTCAACAACCCCAAAGAAGGGAAAAAACTCGATTTTTTTAAAATTTGGGTTAACGTTATGGTTAATTTATTTTAAAATTTCTAAATATTCCAAACAAAATTCCTCTTCAATTTTCCAAAATGATTTAAGGGTTTTGGTTGATGCGAAAAATTTTAATTTTTTTTTATATCTCCGAAACTATTTGAGAATGAAATTTTTATATGAAAATGTGTAGGGCTTTTTATAATAAAATCTTTTTTTTGAAACATATTTAAAAAAAAAAATAAACCCTTAAAGTTTAGAAATATCTATCTTTAAATTTACGAAAAACTAAAGTAAAGTATTGCGACCGTAAAAAAAAACTACCCCCAAATGTCGTGTATCCGAGTCTCTGACCCCCCAGACCAAAAAAAATGGTTATTGAAATGACTTCGGCGTGTTTGTTTAACCCTAAAATTTAAAAGTAGTTTGAAAAATAGAAAAAAAGAAAAAAATCAATTTTCTCAAAAACGCGTTAAAAGATTTTGATTAAAATTCTATCTAGGCGTTGATTGAGATTATAAAAAAATTGTTTGTTTTTATTTTCCATGAAAAATTAATTTAAGGTACTTTACAGACGTGGGGAAATTTTCCCATCTCCGCAACATTTAAGATACTAAATACCCTATCATTGTTTTAAAATTTAGTATATTAAAAAAAAAAACTTTTAGAATACATTTTATAGATCCCTAAATTTTGAATTTGGCAAATATATTAATCAAATTTTTTGAGTTAAGTTGTAAGAAGATACTAAAGTTTTTTAAGCATTAAAATTTTTTAATGCCATAGAGTAAGTAAAAAAGAACAATCTCCAAGGTGCAATTTTTTTCCCCTTTAACCCCTTAAAGGGAAATGCTTGTATCACTAATCATTTATATTTTATACCAAAGTCAATTTTTTACCCATCTATTGGTAAAAATTTTGAAATGAGGGGATTCAAAAGCAAAGCATAACATGATGTGCAGCTCCCAAAAGAGTGTCGAAAATTTTAACTGTAATTCGGATTTAATACGACCCCTTGGGGACACAAAATCGATATTTTCACTTTCTCTTACCTTGAGGAAACAAATGTTTAAAGTCAAAATATCAAATTTAGATTTTTTGGGGAATGTCGGTTTTATGATCCCTGAAAACGAAAAATGATTTTTCCAATGCCCTCTGTCTGTCGTCTGTACCTCAGGCTGAAGACTAAAAGGTTTTAAACGATTGGGTAAACTTGGTATTTGGGTTGTCAATTCCCGGGAAGGATTTTTTGGGAAATTTGATATCCACCCTAAATTAGGGTGTTTTTTAAAGGTTTGGGAAAGAAAAAACCCATATTTATCGTTTTTATTAAAATCATTTTAGGTTTTGATCCCTATTAAAAATTAAGGCAACTCTAAATTGTTCGCAAAATGACTTTGGGGGTTTCGGGGTTTTTGCGTCAATTCTAATTTTTTTTTTTATCCTCTTTGAGATTGAACTTACTTATTTTTCATATATGTAATTATTTATAATACACATCTTTTTCTTGAAATATATTTGTATGCAACAATGTTTTACTTTTTTTAGTATATTACAGGTTGAAAAAGTTTGTGATCGTCAAAAAAATTGAATCGAGATTTTTATGAAGTCGACGTTGCAAACCCCCCCAAAGCAAAAATTGCTTTTTGAATACTTCTGTCTGTATGTCTGTTGTCTGACCCCCAACTAGAGCCTAAACTATTTTATGATCGTGCTAAAACTTGTATCTAGGGTTTTCCCTAGGGTTTTTCCCCTGGGGTTTTTTGGGAAACTGATATCTTTTCCCCAAAAATTTTGGGTTTTTTTTCTGAAAAAGGGAAAAAAAGAAAAAATCAATTTTTTTCAAAAATTTGTTAACGTTTTGATTACAACTCTATTAAGCGTTGACAAGATTTAAAAATAAAAGGCTATTTTTTATTTTCCCCTGAAAATTACTTTTAGGTACTTTAAGGAGTTGAAATTTTTATATTTCCTTTAAAAAAAAATTTTAGATACTAAAAAATTTCATTGTAAAATTTTAAAACTATTAAAAAAGAAACCTTTTTTTTTTTAAATATATTTTTATAGAACGAATAGTTTTGAATATTTGCAAATATTTAATTAATTTTTGAGCTTTAGTTTTAAGATACACTACTTTAGTTTTAACGCAATCATTTTTTTAATTCCACAGAGTAAGAATAAGAAAATCTCTCAAAAAGTGTATGTTTCTTTTTTCACCTCTTTTGGAAAAATTTTTACGCAATGATACTATCTCTTCATTTTACCCAAATAGTCAAATTTTACCCATTTTTATTTGTCAACTATAAAAATGAGGGATTTATAGCAAGCATAAACCCAAAGTTGTGCGTCTTAATAAAATACCCAGAAATTTTTCCGGAAGTCAAAATTTTAATATGAGGGTTTACCCCTTTGGAATCCATATCGATATTTTTTTTGGTCAAATATACAAAAGAAGACGTTAATTCTTTAAAAATTAAATTATAAAATTTAAAAAAGGGTTAAAAAAATTTTTACTTAGGGGACGCCCTTGATTAAAGTTGTTCTCGGGTTTTATGCGTATATTTTATTACGAATTTGAGTAAAATTCAATTTTTTAAACAGAGCGGAAAGCTCGTGTTGAGTTCCATAACATTTATTTCTTTAACCCTTTAGGGAAATGTTTGTTCAGCATTGATCTTCTCTTTATTTTAGACTCAATAGTCTATCTAACTTTTTTATTTGGGTTTAAAATTTTTAAAATGAGGAATTTTAATAAAATCTGATAGTATATTATGTGCAACCCCCAATAAATTGTCAAAAATATTAAAAGGAAGTTGAAATTTTAATACGAGGTATTGACCCTTATGGACCCAAAATCAATTTTTTTTTTTTCAAAATTTAATAGTGAAAAACTTTAATTTTTTTTAAAAAAAAAATAAAGTTAAATCCGTGACTCAAAAAAAGTTTTAACGTAAGTAAAACGCAAATTTGTTCGGGTTTGCTAGGTATTTTTTGTTTCACATATATTACGTTTTGGGGAGAGATATAAATTTTTAAACAAAGGAGTGAGAAACCCGTGCGGAGTTTGTTTCATTTATTTTGAGTAAACAATAAGTTTTGGAAAATTATTCAAGTAGAAAAGGGCGTTATGATTTTTAATTTAACTAAATCACCCCTTTTTTTAAGTTACCCATTATGGTTCAACCCTTTTTTTAAACTTTTTTTGTGCTCAAGTCACTCTACCAGAATATGGTGTATTTCAGTTCGTCGCAATTTGGGAATAGCTAGGATGCGTTTTTGGGGTTTTTGGAATCCCCTTATTTAGTAATTAAGAACCAAAAATTTGACTTTTTTAAGAAATATGATTAACATAGCCAATTATTTCTCTTTTAATTTTATTGTTAAAAATATATCGAATTAGTTATCGTTGTCAATTATTATTGAGACAGTATTTTAAAATTTTTCGTTTTAAAAATTAAAATGCTATGCAAAAAGGTACCTGTAATGGTTTTTATTTTAAATTCTCTTTATAGTAATTGAGATAAGACTCATTAAATTTTTAATGAGTTTTTAAGAATTATTCCTTTTTCAAACATTCCATTTAAAAGTTTTTAAACCAACCCCCCTGGAAAAAAAAGTTATTTGTATGATTTTCGGTTCTTAAAGATTTTCTAAGGGCCCATTTCATTGTTAGACTTGTACGCCACAGTGTGGTCAAATAATGACAATGCTGGTGAATGGGAAGGATTAAAAAAGTTTCATTTGTGAAAATTTTCCCTTTTATTCGAGTTAAGTGATGCTGTCCAGCCGTACTTAGTATAGCGCTGAAAATTGAAAAATAGCCCCAAATATTTGTTTCGAAAATTTAAATAAAATTTATTACCATCAATGTTTTGAAAATTCATTTTGTTTTTAGAGCGGGAAAACCTGGAAGTGGAGAAGATAGACCCAAAATCTTGGGGTTTTTGGTTTTTAATTATTTTTTTATTTAACCCTTAGGAAAAAGATTAAAAACTCCTGTGAAAAAAATTACTAATTTTTTCAAAATAAACAACGCGAACTTAAAATAGTTCTTCCTTTTTTCCCTTTTATTTTCCATCGTTTTCTCAAAAAAAAAAAAAATATGATTTCTCTCTTCATTTAGAAAAAAGACCATTAAGGGGGAACCCGAAGAGAAAATGTTTTGCTAGGGTGAAATTTGGAAAAGAAAGGGGCGTTTGGGAGCTGTCAGAATTTTTGAAAATAGAAAAAATTCGTTTCTTCCTTACAAACCTTCCCCTCCCCTTTTTTCCATGCCCTAAAACTCTTTTTAGGCCCCCAAATTACAAACCCCTTTCCAAAATTTCCCGTTCCTGGTAGAACTTACTTACTAGAATGCTCAGTAGATGTTCCTCCAGTTTTTGATGAAATAGAATGGACGGTTGCATTGGTCCCTCTCTAGATAATATTACCCTTAAACATATTCTTGTTGGTAAGAATACAGGATGGTTTGTCTTTCATGTGTCAAAAAATGTATTATCGGTAGACAAAATCACACAAATTAAATATTGGCCCGGTCAGTGGGGACTGAAAAATTTATTCCTTGATTTTTAAAATTTAAAAGACACCCGCTTTTATTTAAAAGATGTTTAAAATATATTGCCGTTATCCCCATTCTCAACACGGAATTTTTTAGTTTTTTTTTCATTTTTTAAAAGTAGGTTTAAACAAGATAAAAAAAAACCAAACTTGAAAACTTTTTAAATATTAGTTGTATTTCTTTAAATTGTTAACAAAAGTTAAAAAAATGCTGACTTTAAAACATTTGTCGAAATAGGGGTATTACCTAAGAAAATGCTTATAGCAAATAGTGGGATTCAGCGGTTTACACCCCGGGTTTGGACGAAAGTTTCTGAATTTCCAAAACTCATGAACCCCGGGCCCCTTTAATTTTTTTTTTCGAATCGGGCTTTACGTTGCTGTCATTTTATTTTAAAATGTGCTAAATTATCAAAATTTGAGGGGGGAAATTTAAAATCGACCTGTCCTATCATGGGTGATCATATTATCATTTCTATAAACCCCTAGGGCATTGTAGCCTAAGCATTTTGTATTGGATTGATGGGAAAGAGAAACTTTTCTTCTTCGTTTTTTTATAGAGAACATGCTAATTGAGCTGTGAATTTTTGTTTGAACTTTAAGATTAAATGTACACTTTTAACTTCATTAATTTTCATTTCAATTTTTATTATGGAGGAAGTGTTGATGTTTTGTTTTTAGCGATTTTGGGAAATTTTTTTAAGGAAGGTAATAAATTTTAAATACCTTCAATAAAAATTTATAGTTTTTTTTTTCGCTTTGAAATATAAACTGGAAAATAAAATTTTTGGATCCCATGCTTAAAGATTTTTATTTTCTTTGGTTAAGTTCAATAAATTTCCCTTTAAATTTTAAGCCCATGATCGAAATAAAAGAAAAAATCCCTTTGGTATTTTCCCATACCCTGCTATGAAGTTTGAACAAAAACCATCGAAGCGTTTAGTTTGGGCCGCGACAAGCGTCAGGCCATTTATGGGGGGCACACAAATGTAAAAAAGCAATTTTTTTTTGTGCCCCGGACAAAAAAAATAAAGTTTATCATTACTGAGGTTTAGAATGTTTACGCTTCAATACTTTCTCTTAACATGGGGGAAAAAACAAATGCTCAGTTCCCAAAGATTTAAATGAAAATGTTATATTGATAAAAATTTAACTTCTCTTGCTACCAAAAAGCAAATAAAATTTAAATTCCCCTTTCACGGACCCCCATTTATAAATACATTTGCCCTTTTTCTTGGAAAATGTTGGCTTTAAAAAATTTTTAAACAAAGGTTATTTTATTTTTAATAGTCCTACATTATTTCGTGGAAAGTTATTTCTTTCTCAAAAAATCTGCGGATATATTATGAAACTGGAGATATCCGCAATTTTAAAAATAACATTTAATCATATTTTTGGGAAATGAGATGCGTATTTTGTTTTTATTTTAAGCATAAATATACGAATTTTAAATAAAATCACTAAAAGTATTTCTATAAAATATAATTTTTTAATTTTGTCTTTTACTTTCCTATTGTAAGGGGAAAAAGTGAATTTGCAAGGAAGACTTTAAAAAAAGTAGAATGTTGTTTAAACCCTAGTCAAAAGAATATTAAACGTGAGTAAAGGGTTAATTTATCATAAGAAGAATAGATTTTTTTTTTTTAAATTTTGGGTAAAATAAATAAAATTGAATTAAGAAGATAACAAAAATTTTTATTAAGGATAAATCTTAAGTCAGGATTTAGTGGTTTGGGGGTGATTTAGCAAAAAACAGTGAATACGTGTTTTTAAAAGTATTTTACAATTTTTTGAAACATAATTTAAAAACGCTCCAGTGCACACAATCTTTGCCTCTAAATCATATTTTAGTTTTTGCTTTTTAGTTATCTTGTTTTTTTAGTAAAGAGCTAACACTATCCAAAAAAAACAAAACCACAAAAAACCATCCTATTTATTTATATGATTTTGATTAAAAATAAAAGGCTATGCCCCGGATTAAAACGTCAGGCTTCCCATAGTTAACAGCCGAGTTGGTGGCTAAAAAAAGTATGCCATGCTGATTTTCTTTTAAAATGGCCGTAAAATCTAATTATATCTAGGAATTTCTTTTAAAAGTTTCCCAAAATAAAATCCTATAAACAGAAAATGAGAAAAAAGGGTTTTTTAAAAATAGTGCCCCCATTTGAAAATAAATTTGGACGTCATTTTTAATCAGCCTTCTTATAAATAGATCCCAGATACTGTTTTTCGAAATTTCAGGACAATCGGGGTGTAGTTTAGCTTTTGTTAAAAACAAAAAAATACAAATTTCTCTTTAAATATTGTAAAATTTTCCCATATTAATTAAAATTATATTTAAATATACAAATTTTTTAAACCCCTATTTATTAAGTGATTATATATAATATTTTTTAATATATTACTTTTCTTTAAAATGAGTTTTATATTATTATTATATATATATATTTTTTATTTTATATATATTTTTTATATTTTTATGGCATTTTAATATATATGACTTTATATTATATTTGATTATAAAATATATATAATTTATAAATATGACGTTTATTATATTTGATTTATATATATATATAAATATGCGTTATATTATATTTGATATTATATATATGGTTTTTTTTATTTTTATATTTTTAAAATTTATATATATAATATTAATATATATCAAATATATATATATCAATATATATAACGTAAATATTTTAAGTGATTTTAGCATTTAAAAATAATAAACTACCTTTTTTTTTACAATAAAAGGTTTTGATGTTAGAAATTTAATTTTTTTTGAAAACTTATCTAAATTTATTTTTCTAAGATCTATTTTTTTTCAAATTTAAAAAATAATAGGTTGTTAACTAGTAAATAAAGATATAAAAAATTTAAAAAAAAAATGACGTTATTTTATCAGTTTCGTTACCAGTGAAGGAAAGGCAAACTTCTACTTTTGGGTTTAAAGTAATTTTAAAAATTTAAAAACAAATACACCCATTTACGAGGGGGGTCAAATTTTAATTTCCAAAAAAAACGCAAAGCAAATTTCTTTGATGTTTTCCTAAAATTTGATCTCAAACGTTTTTTTTTTCCCACCTCCTCTTGCTAACTTTCATTCATCCCCAAATTTTCAGAGAAAGGCTCGAAGGGGCAGTAAAACCCCCCTTTTTTCTCTTCACCTATTTTAAATAGCTCCTCTTGCCCTCTTCAACCTGACGATTTTCGCCCTTCAATCCTTTGATAAAAAAAGTAAACCCGCGCGCGCCCAAATTTTAACTCCCAAAAAATTTAGGATGGGAGATTTGATGGTAGATTATTATGTCGAGGCTGAAGTTGGTGTAATTTCAAAAGTCTAATGGGGGAAAGGGTGCCAAAAGTAAACAGAATAAAATTTGTTTTCTTACCCGAAGAATAAAGTACCTGTCAACTGTTTGAGTTTTTACAGTGAAAATATGAATATTATAACCAAACTACCTTTAAAAAAGTGAAAAATAATTAAAACAAATACCCCTTTTACCTAAAAATAATTAGATCAAACTACCTTTTTTTTTGAAACAATTATAATATTAACCCCTTTTTGCAGAAAGTAATTAGTATGAAACTAATACTGTGAATTAAAATAGAATAAACTACCTGATTGCCTTGAAAGTAATTAAAACGAATTTATTCTGATTCATGAAAAAATTTTTAATATACCTATCTTTCTTGCATGAAGTAATTATTATGAAATTATTAATTAATGTGACCGATTAAAAATAGCTAAAAATCTTATTTTCCCTGAAATTTAAATTTGAATTAAAAAATTGCTTACTTTGATAACAATTAGAATAGATCCCCGTGCCCCCCATGAAATGATTAAATGAAAATATCTTTTTTCCCGTGAGCTTAAACTATCCTGTTATTCAAGATAATAATAATGAAATTGCTTTGTAACGTGATGTTTGAGATAGAAAAATATCCGCTTACCATAAAAATAATTTCTGCAAATTTTTTCTTCTTTGAGGTTTTTTAAGTGAGACTTCCGTTAGCTTGAAAAAAATTAGAATTTTTACCCTGAAAGCAATTGAATAAAAACTATCCCGATTACCCCGAGCGTAATTATAATGAAACTCCCCGCTTATCTTTGTAATTAGAATTAGAAACCGTGTTACCCCTAAGAAATTTTAAATAAATTTTTATTTACTGCAAGGGTAATCAGATTGAAGCTTTTTGGCTTGCCCCCTAAAATAAGAAAATTAAATCGTCCTGATTTAAGAAGGTAATAAAAATGATTTGTGAAAAAGATTTTCCGTTTCCTAGGCCATGCTCCATGGTGTGATACGTTAGTAGCAGCCAATGTTTACAAAATTAAGTAACTGGGCATAATTTACAACCAAAAACCCGACTTTTGTTTAACCAAAATTCATTTCTAGGTAAAAGCAACTGCAATAATAAAATTTTTTCTAAACCCTTTCCGGGTTAAAAGAGGTTAATTTAAGTGGCCCCCTTGCCATTGACGACTACAATTTATTACACAAGATTAAAGTCCTAAACATTTTTCCCTTTTTCATAAATTTCAAAACCCTTTTTAAAAATTGTGTCCCACTTGGTTGCGGGATTTATTTTCGAGTCGCAGCAAATTTTAAAAAGTAAATGTGTGATTTTGTTTTTTTCCTTTTCAATTTAGTGGCAGTTTCAGAGAAATGATGTTGACGTTGTATTGGAACAAAGAAAATACAGAGACTGCCCGTTAAAAAAGTAGAAAGGAAAAATTCAAAGGCCCAAAGGGTTTTGAATCAATAAGTACATATTTAGACAAATGTTATTTTACAAGTTTAACACCAAGGTACCCAAATTTTTGTGGCCCCATGTCGTAAGGCGTGTCTGCAGAAGACCGGACTGCCCAAGGCGTGGAGAGGGGATTTCCTGGTCGGGTGTACTGAGGATGGTTTTTCATAAATGATTTTCCGTCATCCCCCAGGCAAAAGCGAAATACTTTTATAAAATTTTTTCTTTTAATACCTAAAAACATTAGTGTAATTAGTATGGGTATGCCCGAATGGGTTAAATAATAGCAGTGAAAAATAAACACCAAGGCTGTTAAATTCATTTTAAAGGGAAGGAACTTTTTGGGGTCTTGTGGGTTTGCAACCCCCATTTTGTATGGAGAGGGATGAGAAAACCCAGGATAAAAAACATGCGGAAAACCCTTCCGTTCACTTTTTTTTAAAGTAACCACCTAAACAGGGGAAAAAATACTTCAGCTACACATTTATATTTGTAATAATATCAATATAAAAAGTTATTATTGTTTTTCTTTTAATTTCAGGCTGCAAAACTCGTTTAGTAAAAAAAAGACAATCCAATTTTTTTTGCCAATTTTGTGACGGGCAGGGCGTAATAAGAGGGGAAAATAACAATCATCAATTCCAGTAAAAAAACCTTAAATTTTGTAATTTAAAGGATTCTGCAAATTAAATCAACTAAAAGATATGGTGTATATTTTTCAAGATTGATTAAATAAACACTTGTCTTTTCCTGTTTGTTTAGATATGTGATAAATTTCGCTAATGTGCTGGGGCAGTGAATGTTGAAAAAAAGGAAGTTACCCCCAAATTTTTGTGAGGCAGAGTTAAAAAACCATTTAGGGGGAAAAAAAAAAATTCTCAGTAAACCCAACCGTGTTGAACCCCCCCCGATTCCCCGTCATTTGGCCCGTCCAGTTCAATTGGGAGTGATGCCCTTAGACCATGCGGCCACTGAAGTGGGTCAAGGTCACAAACTGTTGAATAAATGTTTTTAAAATAAAATTTTTTTTTAATAAAAGAGATCATTAAATATTTTTCTTAAATGGAATACTTTTCACCAAAATTCTCCACCTAGCACCGGTGGACACGCGGACAAGGGGGTCAGAGTTATCTTGTGGTTTTATGTTGTGGGGGGGTCAAAGTTTGAAATTTGTTCAGATCAGGTATAAGTGATTATAAACGATGATTTTACAAACCCCATCAAGCAAATTTTGGGAACCTCGTTGAATTTATTTTTTTCATCCTTACCTTATTTGTGAAATTAAGGATGACAAAAAAAACTTGGGTTTTGGTGGCAGCGTGGACCAAGGCCCCCACCACAAAACACAAAATTGTTGGGGAGGGGAAGGTAAGGTTGGAAACTATTTCAGGAGTAGATAAAGTGATTGTTTCTCAAGCTTATCCCCGCAAATCGGTCAGTTTTTCTAAATTTTATCCATTCATTTAAACACAAGAGCAGATAGCCTTTTGGGCGTGTAAGATATTTTTTATATGTTTAAATTTTTAAAGTGTTCGTTGGCCTCTGGTCTAACCGCTTTATTGCGTAAAATGGACTTTCCCCCTTGACGGGAGATGAGGCTTGATCTCGATCAGGGTATAAAGGGAGTTTTTTCCCAAAATTGTTTTCCTTCTCCCCCCATGTAAATGCAGGAAAATTTTTCTAAAAATTATTCTAATCCTAAAACCCTTAGCGTAATAAATATAAAAAAGGCAAACAAACGGGTTAAAAAGCGGTGTTAAACAAATAAATTTATTTTGTTTAAATTTTTAAATTAATAGATTTAATAGGTTTTTCTTTTGGACCCTCATTTGTTTCAGGTTTAACGTCAACGTACTTTAGCCCTTTTCGCAAACTTTGTAGGTAAAGGAAAGGGAGGGAAACCATTAAATTTTTTAAATCAAGACTTCAGAAAGGGGGAAAGGGAAAGGGGTTGGGGGGATGAAAAAAAATGTTGAACTTTCAAAAAGTATTCCTTCTCGTTTTTTTTTTTTTTTCGAGGTGTGCAAAATAAAGTTTGTACTCCAAAGTGTTTTGTTTCCTGACATTGGTGACAAATTTGGGCACTTCTTTCCAACTTCCCCCCCCCTTAACCCCCCGGCCCCCTTCTCTCTTCCAAAATATTAAAACTTGGATAAATTTGGTGTGCTGGCGAGAAATGATTTAATTCATTATTTGTTTCTTCACCCCGAAGTAAAAAAGGGGTAAAAAAAAGCCTTTTTTTTTTAGGTGCCCGGGTTATTTTTTGAAGAAAGGATCCCTCGTTGGGGGTTTTATAACAGTAAACCCCAAAAACCCCAACCAGTGCTTGACAAAAGCCTCTCAACCCTTAAAACACAAGTTTATAATTTCACGCCTTGTGCCTTGTCTTGGGGCGGGCTTTTTGCACCGTTTATTTCAGACAATGTAAGTCTCCCGTTTCTGTAGGTACGTGGTCTAAATTTCAGGCCCTTAGTCTCGTTTTCCCGTAAGGGGGGGATTTGGGGCTAAAAACCTGTTGGGGGTTTGGGAAGGGTGGTGGTTTTCCCACTCTCTCTCTTCACGCAAATTTGGGGTACATTTCCTCTAAAATTATACCTTCCCCTCCTTTTACCTAGCATAATCTATATATATTTAATATCGTAGAAGTATAAATAGTACGTTGGGGCAGACATTTTGGTCTAATGGTCAGCATTCCCGGCTTTAATCTTAAGGTCCCCGGGTTGATTCTTGGTTTTGGTACCAAAAAATTTTTCCCGGAAGGGAATATTTACTAGGTTGTTTGGTTGGGTTTGTTAGGATTACTTTAGGTCCAAAATTTTATGGAACAATCTAAAATTTATCATCATCTAAAATTTATCCATTACCGGGACGAAGTAAAACCCCCCTCCGGTGCCCCAATCTAGAAGGCGGTTACAAAACATCCGCCAATGCCAAAAAATTGAAGAACAAGACGGTCCCGCCGATGAACGTGGTGATACGCAGAAAAAAAACACTGGTATCATCTTGAAGAAACTGTTGTGTGGTTAAATTCCTTTAAATATAAAACAAACTTTGCAAAGTGGTTTTAGATGTTGCCAAAGTTTCTTCCCCAGCCCAACACCCGTCCCTATATGTAATGAAAGTGATTACCAAACCCTTCCTTCACCTTGACAAAAATTTTGTGAATGTGGGAAAGCCAGGTCTCCCGTTTCGGTTCCGTTAAATGTAGGTCCTCCCTTTATCTACAAACCCCCTACCTTACACATTTGCGTAAGTGCGTATACCCGAAGGGTAGTAAGACGCAGTGCTAACAATAAAAATGTAACTGAAAATAAGGAATTGGCAACAGCTAAAACGGCAACAAGGGAAATTAAAGCTTTTTTATAAGATTGAGTTTCTTCAAAAGGTGATGTCGGGTATAATTCTACTTTATATATTCAAAACTAGGTCATGTGATCTGAAGATGTCTGTTTTTTATAAATTTTTCAATACTTATAAATAAGTGTCAATGTGTTATAATAATTTAGGGATTAAAAGTCCCCTTTAAATGAAAAATTGAGTAATATCTATTTTGTTAAAATATCAGTAAAAACCAATATGCAAATTTTTAATATATACCATTTAAAATTCATAATGATTTTATTTTAAAACTGTACATTTCACCCAATTTTTTATATTTTATGTTAGTTGCAATCGACAAATTTCCCTCTTACACTAACAATTTTAATGGGACATTAAAATTTGCTATCAAAAGATATAGTATAGGATATACCTTACCCTAATTATAGCTAATTTTAAAATTCAAAACCCTTGAAAAACTTTTAAGTATTATATGTTTTAGATATATATGTTATATTGTATATAAATTTAAAATTTACTATAAACATTTTTTCTGTATTTTAAATTGCACTATTCCCCATTGGAAATTTTTTAAATATATATATATATTTTTAAAAATTTTATAATATTATATATATATATATATATATATATTTATATATATATTTTTATATATATTTTTTATAAGAGAGAGAGAGAGAGAGGAGAGAAAAGAGAGGGGGGGGGGGGACCCATATATTTATACCCGGCTACATTATTTTATAAAATTGTTTTACAAAATCAACCAACAAAACTCATATAATGGTACCCCATCCAAATTTGAAAAACTACCGTACAAACTTATTCCAAATTTATTTAAAAAGGTTTATGACTTTCATTATGAGTTCCTTTCTCTTCAAAATTTCCCAACATTGGTACACAACCCCTTTAAAAACTTCTTGTTTTTAAAACTGTTGTGGCGAAAACACTTATTTTGCATTGCAAATTTGTTTAACCCTAAATTTGGTTTCGTAATTTGTAAAGTACTTCCTTTTCATCGTCCAAGGTAATCTGTAAAAATGGCGACAGTCCACTGAAATAAATTTACCGAACTTTGCACGGACTTTTCGTCTATTTTTTAAAAAAGGAGATATTTACCAAAACTGAATATTTTGAAATAAAAAATATACCTAGCAAACCCCCGCATAAATTGCATATATTTTTGTAAAATTTTTTTCCCGATTTTAAATTTTTTCAATTTTATTTTTAAAGAAATTTAAAGTCCTCTTTTTTATGTTTGGGATAAAAAAAGATATATTGGGTCAACAAGGGTCAAAACCCTTTGTATTAAAATTTTAATTCCCGGGTTTAAAAAATTTTGACTTTTTTTAGGGTTGCAAATCTTTTATGCCATGCATTGCTATTAAATTTTCATTTTTAAATTTTTCCAAAAAAAAATGTAATATTGATATTGAGTCCAAAAAGTAGATAGACCATTGTTTTACAAACATTTCTACGGAGGTTTAAGGAAAAAAAAAAATAAACTTTTTGAGGACTTTTACTATATTTAATGACTCTATGGTTGGAGAAATTTTTGCGTTTAAAATTAATCAGTATCTCTTTTCAACTAAAATTCAAAAAGGTATTATATATTTGCCAATATATCAGAAAGTTTTTTATTTTTAATGTCGCAATTTTGCAAGAAAAGTTATTAGTATCTCAAATAGTTGCGGAGGAACGGAAGTTTTGCTTCTGTAAAGTGCTCTAAAATTTATTTTCATGGTAAAATGAAACCGCCGTTTATTTTAATTTAATCAACGTCTGAAAGTATTTTAAACAAAAAGTTAAAAGCCCGTTTTTAGAAAATCGATTTTTTCTCGTTTGCCCTTTATTAAGATTTGATGGACACTACTAAATTTCTATATAAGAAAGGGTAAAGTTGTTACTATATGCTTAGAAAATATGATGGTAACAACATCGGTTTTGTTTTATTAATTGTAAAATTTTTAAAATAAACTTATTAATAAAAAAGTTACAAATTAATGTTTCTTTTTTACATTACCCCTTTTTGCCCGCTATAAGGTAAAATGTTAGTTTTGTTGACCAATGGTATTTTAGGGACCCCCTTCTTTTTAAAACCCTATAATAAATTCTTGTACTTTTGTCAACAAAAGGGCTTTGGTATTCTAAGTACTTCTTCCTTCACAAAAGAAATTAAATTTTATCACATTGAAATACTTGTAGAGACGGAAGTTGTTTTTTATTGAAGGGGTCATGCTATGCCCCCCGTGTTTTTGTTTATCTTTTCGTAAATTTATTTATGGTGTTATGTCTAGAAATTTAATATTTTTTTATGCATTGTGTTTGTTTTACTTGAAAATTACTGTGATATTTTTAGATTTTTGCGGCACATATTTGTTTTATTTGATTTAAAAGTAGTGGACTGTGAAGTACCAAAGGGTTCTAGAAGTATTTAGGTTTTATTTTGAATTGGACTTATAAGTCCCATGGGCTCTAATAAATTAACGTAAAACAAAACAAGTAAGTCCCCCTTTTTAATATTGTTTAAATTTTTATAAAATTTATACAATTGAAAAAATTGTGTAAATTTTTTTATATAGGTTTTCTCTATTGGCCTAAAGTAGGTTTATTTTTTGTGGTTATGGCAGACAAGAAATTTAACACGTGTAAGCCTATGTTTTGACAAAAATTTTGATATTTTGTGGGAAGAGTTCCAGAGGAAATAATCCTGAACTGATATTGAATCTGATGATGATTTGGAATAATGAGCAAAATGTTTATGATGTTGAGAATATCCCTAAATTATTTTTCTGGAAACCATTTGATGAATTTTCTGGGGAATTGTCAATACAGCTGAAATACAGATACTACAATTCTCAGCCATCACGAGTTCACAGCAAATAATACTGAATAATCAGTTGATGTTGAAAGTCGTATATTCCCTTCCAGAGCCAATAATACTAATACCAGAAAGTCCCCAATTTCAAAAACAAGAAAGCAAATGGACAAAAAAGAGTAAAAACTTCCATCCTGATTTTGACAAAGAAATGGCTTTGTTGGTGCTATTTTCGAAGACTGTAACTCGCCTACGATGATTTATTGGTAATGAAGGTTTTTTGATAAAATTATTTTCCAGAGCAAATTGTATGCGACCCCAAAAAATAAAAATTTGAATTTGAAACGAGAAGAATTTGGCATTTATTGGGATTAATTTTTAATGGGTTTTAAAAAACTCCAAATGGAGACATTATTGGTCCAACTTTCCAGATTACGTTGGTAATAGTGGCGAAAAATTTAGTCGGAATGGTTGATAGCTATAACCCTTTTTTCATGTAAATGAAAATAGTAAATTCTAAGGACAAAAAGGACAAAACCTACAAAATCAAACCAAAGTAAAAATATTGATGGTCGTTCAGAGATGTTTATCTTTGGGAAAAAGAGAACTTTTAATTGATGGTCTATGATTTTTTCAAAAACCGTTCATCAATGAAACAGTACATCCCGGGTAAGCCCCTCAAAAGAGGCTATAAGGAGGTGTATGGAGATGATAGAGGATACATAAAAAAATTAAATTTACCAAGGAAAAAAATGGGCTATGGAAAAAAGGGGAATTTCAAGGCTTGGTTTGGCGAAAAAGTGTTGTGCTGCAATTTCAAAAGAAGAAATGAAAAAAGGTCGCATTATTTTCTTTTAAATTACTTCACATCAGTGCCACTTTTGGAGAAACTCCCGTTAGAGCCAAACACCAGTTGTGGAACAATAAAAAAAAAAGAAAAAGGGCTTCTGTGCAAATGAAAATAAAATTGGGGAGGTGACTTGGGCTTAAATTTATCAAATGGTGTTGGTTATTCAAGGGAAGGACACAAAAACTGTTATAGCATCAAATTTTCATGGGTCGGGGTGGTGAAGTAAAAAGCGACAGGAAATGGAGAAGTATTGAAAAAAAAAGTCCAAAGGTTGTTGTGATTTCAACAAACACATGGGGGGGGTTTATTATGCTGACAGACTTCGGTTAGCATACGGCTTGAACCGCAGGTCCAAAAATGGTGGCACCGCATTTTTTGGGGTTGTTGGATATTGCTTTTTTTTAAATTTTTATATTATTTATTCCCTACTAGATGAAAAACTTCCTTTGCTTGGGGTTGTCGCCCCTATTGCAATGGGGCTAAAGACGCAAAAAGGGAGGGTTACTAGGAGTCCCGGATGGTATGGATGGTGGAAAAGTAAAGAAAAGAAGAATTAGTGCATTTTAAACCAAGTCCGGAATGCAAATAAGCGAAGAGGAAAGCAACCATCTGTCACCAAGGATATTCGTCAAGGAAACCGTGGTGTGCATTGGCCCAAATTCACAGAAAAAAGGGGACGTTGTGAAAAGTGCAGCCTCGATAAAATCCAGTCACGCCCTTACTCAATGTGTTCACATTGCAATGTTTACTTGTGTTGCAATGAGAAAAAAAATTGTTTTGTATTGTACCACAACATTGCCTTATAGGCCTAAGTATTGTTATGGTACACTTGAAGAATTTTTTGGGCTATCCACTGCCAGTAAATATTTATAGTTCATAAATAACTAAAATATTTGAGATATTCTTGAACGCTCTTTTTAATAGTCAAATTAACCATAAAAACTATTCCAGAATTTTATTTATATCCAAGTAATTATATTATTCTTTATTCCTTGTAGGTTAGTATATGTTTGTAGCTCAGACTCTACATAGCCCAACGGTACTTGCAAGTACATAGCCTGAAATAATTGAAATATACAATTTTGCTAAAAAGGAAAATATATGTGTAATGTATGAGTCTAGTAGACCACAAAATCATATAGTTAAGTTTAAAAAATTTTAACATAACATTGGTGGGCAATAACATGTAAGAAAGTTAATGGTACTTAAAAGTACTTCTGTCAACAAAGGGTTAAGAAATAATTTAAATTATTATTACTATTATTATTATTATTTATTATTATTATTATTATTATTATTATTATTATTATTAGCACCGCGTCTTACTACCCGTTCGGATTATACGCACTTACGCTAATGTGTAATGGTAGGGTGATTGTGAGATTAAATGGAGGACCTACAGTTTAACGTGGAATCCGAACCACGGTGGAGGCCTGGAATTACCCACATTCACAAGATGTCATGTCAGAGTTGAAGGAAGGGTTTGGTATCAGATAAATCTGTGCGGAACCGAGGATTGAACCCCGGACCCCAGCATAGAAGTCCGACACCTCACCCTAAACCACCAGGTCACCTCACGAGTTTGTTGAAGTCAGGACAGGATTCAGGTGGTTCGTCCTAATTCGCAAAACACTTAGTAGATTTTAGTCTGTTAAGAGAGACCTGTTCTTTGCTTTGTTAATGTTCATGCATGGAAAGTATGTTCACAAATATAGGTAGAAGCAAATAACACAAACATCTTTCTGGCAAACGTTTTCAAATTACCAAACCTTTCTCTACAAGTGATGCATAAAATTGAGTTAGTTTCATATTTTTAAAATTCTCCTTCAGAGCATGTCTGCTTGAAGATTGTTTAATTAAAACTAGAGCTTATTCGATGCTGCTTCAATTTTGAAAGTAAGGGGGTAGCTCAAAACATTGGATTGATCTTCCAAAGATTTAAAATCAGCACACCACCTTGAAAAAACTCTTCTTTTAAAGCAGATATCTGCTGACTGTATTTTCCTGTACACTCTTGTTTGACAGCCTGTGTCTGTAAGATGAGAATATGCACAAAGTGTCGTCCTCACATGCGTACACACAGAACAAAATCCACTCTTACCGTAAACCACAAGCTTATGCTCTTACACATGTAACATTATAATCGAGCTTGCTCACTTGTTCACATGTTTAAAAACACGCATTGATTATCTATTTGATTTGACATTTTTGTTATTAAAATCACGAAAGTTGTACAATTGCGTGCGGGCCACATGTGGCCCGCGGGTCGTAGTTTGTTATCCGCTGCATTAAAGGGCATCATCATGATAGCTTATATTTGGTTGTGTAGCAATTAACAAAATTGAAGGATTAGGGGTGTGTGGCGGCGGCGGCCTGGAGTAAAGGACACTCCGAAAGAAAGTGGGTGAGTATAGGAAGGGAGAGAGGGGTTGGTGTTGTTTACTGCCCGAGCTACAGCAGCGCAGCTCCAGTGAGCTGGTAGCACATGGTACTACTTGTAGTAGAGCTTTGCCAAACTCGAGATGTTCATCCGAATCTTAAACTACTATTAATTTTAAGTTTAAACAGACGGCATTTCAAAGACCACTTTTTAGGGTTTCGGGATTCATGAGACGTCAATATCCATCAATATTTCCGGCTATATTTTTTTTACAGTCGCAATACTTTACCTTTTGTGTTCGAAAAGTAAAGTATATATATTTTGAAAGTTATTGGTTTTATAAAAATATGTTTCTTATAAATTATTTGTGTTATAAATAGATCTACATATTTGCAATGATCAGTAATTTCATATCTCAAATAGTTTGGAGATATAATAAAAAATGATAATTTACCATCAGACGGAGTCATTTTGCCAATAATACTGAGGGAAGCCATTTTGTTTGTAATATTTATAAATGAAATTTAATCAAAATCGTTGAAGCCGATTTTGAGAAAATATTTTTTCTTTCTGTTTGCCCTTCAGTAAACTACCTTTAATTTTAGGGTTAGATATTCATTTCCAAATAACCCTTGGGGCAACCCTATGAAAACCCTAGATACTGAGTTCAAGCCCGATCGGTAAAATAGTTTAGGCTCTAGTTGGAGGTACAGACAGACGGAAATTAAAAAAAAAAACTTTTTTTTATTCTGGGGGTCATGAAACTTCGACATTCATCAAATTCTCGAGTTCAATTTTTTCGACAATCACAATATTTTCTCTACCTGTAAGATAGTGAAATAGTAAATAGTACTATATTTACTTTTTTATGTCTCAATTAATTATGTCAGTGCTAATATTAAACTTTTGTGGATTAAATCAATATTTTTATTAAAATATATTTATTTATTATTTTCAAAATTGTCTTAATAATTACATAATACTATTTTGATTTTATCATGATCTTATCATCGAAAAAAAAAGCGTAGTCCATTGAACGTAGCAATCTTGATAATATGTCCTTTGTGCACCAAACGAAGTCGTGAGTTCACTAAAATGTGCCTGTTTCAAATTATCCTCTGTTTACAACACGAAGACATGTCTACTTAAAGAGATGATTACTTTATATTATCTTCTGCTCACTTAACAAAGTCATGTGCTCACCAAGGGTTGCCTGCTCCACTAAACATTGTCTCTTCCAGATTACCCTCCGTTCACTGAATGAAGACGTGGCTCCTTTAAACATTGTCTCTTACATACTACCTTGTTCACTGAATGAAGACGTGGATCCACTAAACGTTATCTCTTCCATATTACCTCCCGTTCATGAATAAAGACGTGGCTCCACTAAACGTTATCTCTTCCTATATTACCCTCCGTTCACTGAATAAAGACGTGGCTCCACTAAACGTTGTCTCTTCCATATTACTCTCTGTCCACTGAATGAAGACGTGGCTCACTAAACGTTATCTCTTCCATATTACCCTCGTTCACTGAATAAAGACGTGGCTCCACTAAACGTTATCTCTTCCATATTACCCTCCATTCATGAATAAAAGACGTGGCTCCACTAAACGTTGTCTCTTCCATATTACTCTCTGTCCACTGAATGAAGACGTGGCTCCACTAAACGTTATCTCTTCCATATTACCCTCCGTTCACTGAATAAAGACGTGGCTCCACTAAACGTTGTCTCTTCCATATTACTCTCTGTCCACTGAATGAAGACGTGGCTCCACTAAACGTTGTCTATTCCATATTACTCTCTGTTCACTGAATAAAGCGTGATTCCACTTAACGTTGCCTTTTACAACGTAAACATGCTAACTAAAATATATAGGGAATTTTGTAGATTGTGATTAGCTTAGTTAAAAATTTATAATTTCCATCATTGTATGCCTGTATAGTATGCGATCTCAAGTGAAAGCTAGAAGGATGGACACTTTCCGGAATGATGGTATACATTATAATTTGGGGATTTTTATTTTAAGAGATGAACAACGCCCATGGAAACTTTGGTTCTGCCCCAAACGGGTG